>VXBJ01002081.1:8341-75058 GCA_013400055.1 Nycticryphes semicollaris | reverse complement strand
TATTAAAAATATTATATAAAAATATTATACCCAAGCCAAAACAATGCTTTGAACATGGTTGCTTGCTGGAAATTGATTTTGAAAGCCATTTTAAGCCGAATTTTTTCAGAATGATCTTAAAAGAGTAAAAAAAAAAAAAAAAGAAAGGTTCACAGCTCTTCTTTTAGCTGAGCTATAATTAAAGGAAAAGATAGATGTTGATCTGACAAATCTTGTTTCCTATATAATAAGAAATCTGTCCCGTTAAGAGTTCATTACCAAAGTTAGCGTAATGTGAATGTTTCTCTAATGGAGCTATTCTGTTATTCTGTCAGTCTCAGATTCTTTTGATAAGTTTTCTGGGATGTTTTTAGTTTTTGTCTTGTCTTAGGTCTACAGACTACTCATTACCTTTATACTTTTTCACAAGCACAGGGTGCCTTCGTACACCAATCTCAAGCACAAAAGGGCCTCAAGCAGCTCATTTGGGTCGCCCCTAGTGAGGGAGCTGCTCACAGGTTGCACCCTTTGGCAGTTCAAAAGAAATATTCTTGGAGAGCAGGAAAGGAATTCCTTTGGTTTCCATCATTTTAAGTCATCTTTTTCAGAGTCCTCTGCTTAATAGCAGTCTTTCAAATGAAAGTTGCTGCAAGATGTGCTGCACTAACTGACCCTGTCTAATTTGGGAGCATTTTTTCTGACTCTGGCAATTAAGCAGGCAGGCTCTGATGCAGATGCTTCTGGCATCTCTGAACACCACAACATTACCGGAGTTTCGTAGCTCACAGGTAAGGTATAATGGGAAAAGCCAGTATACATTCCTTTTAAATCACGACGACCAATCTGAATGGGATGGCATCTATACCCATGAGCAAACTGGGTCCATTACAGAATCACAGAATTGTCACAGCTGGAAAGGGGCTCTGAGATCTGAGAGTCCAACCGTACACAAAACCATAACCCACTCCCTACAATCTCGGTCACTAGAACATGCCCTGCAGTGTCACATCTACACGATTCTGAAATACCTACAGGGATGGTGATTCAACCCCTCCCTGGACAGGCTGTTCCAGGGCCTGACCAATCTCCCAATAAAGTCATTCTTCCTGATATCCAGTCTAAACCTCCCCTGCTGCAACTTCAGACCATTTCCTCTGGTCCTGTCATTATGCATTGAGGAGAAGAGGCTAGATTTCCAGTAGATACTTGGGAGCATTATTTCACAGAAAAACACTGTACAGAATACTTACAATGCTTATAATTGCCACTAATTTCTTTCCTATTTCTCATGTTGTTCTTCATTGAGTGACCATCCTCTTTCTAATTGATGTTTTGACACCACACAATAGAAAACAACGAAGATTTTTCTCCTTGATGTTTTTAATTTCCAGGGAAACAGGTGCCAAAGGGATTTTTAAGTTAATTAAGGATACAGTTGGGTTAAAAATAAAAATCTAGATGACACGGCAAGGCAAATTATGTTAATGGTAGAAGTAGGCCCTAGTGTTTCCCTCAGTGATTATTCTCAGATAGATCTAGAGGATTCATGTCCTAACAGGGCTGATGCTAATTAGACTGGCACTGAAGAAGACCATAAACAGCAGTACATTTACTTTGGTAGGTGAATGCAGCGTCTGCTTTTCCTTAAAGCACATGAGCTGGAATTTCCAAATAACACATGAAATAAGAGAATTGTATTGTGAGATGCGTACCTGAGAGCGCCCGAGTTTGAGAGAAGTAACCAAATCTCAGCTCTGGCGCTAAATGCAGAGAGCAAAGAGGGTCTACCTCCTGCCAGTCTGTGCCTCACAGCATCCCCAGCCAAGCTGGAGCAAGCCCCATCCACAGGTGTCATGGGATCAGTTACCTGCATTCACAGCAACAATTAACATCTCAGCTGTCCTGCATTAAAAGCCAAACAATCACACATGACAGATCGCTCTCCCTCATCCCCATGCCAGGTTTGTGCTGTCCTTGCTGTCAGGAGCTGCCTGTTAGTGGCATCACAGACACCCAGATCAGGGTCTTGAATTACACAGCAGCTCCCTGGGTCTGAGGTTTCCCATTTTACCCAGACACATTGCTGGTCTCCTGCTGGTCCCCTATCCCAGTGCCTCTGCATTTATAAACTTCTCTTCTTGCTGATTAGGGCTTCCTGTTTTCTATTTTTTAATTCTATGTCCAGAAGAGTGGTTATAAACTTATTTCTCTTTATTTCATCCAAACACAAAGAGTTAACACTTTGAGAGATAAATTGCATTTCATTATAGAGAAATTTTGTGGGATTCATCCGGAGTTAATTATGTTTCCAAGGAAAAGATCTCCCTCCTCCCTACCCACCCATTTTAATTGTCACACTCCCTTGCACCATTCTTTTTTCGATTATTATTTTTGTTCTTGTATAAGGTATAAATTAAGGCTGAGAGCTGCAAGAGCAGGCTCGTATGCTCAATTAACTTTAAGCATGTCCTTCGCATACAATTCATGTCAGTAAAATTAAGCCTTTGCACTTATATTACAGGGAGGAAGCTGTAAATTATTGCCTGCCGATGAAGTGACTCATGTAGATATAGAAAAGCAAGGGGATAAGTGACTGATAAAAAGCTGACCTTTTTTGAAGCAGCGTGTAAGCGAACAGACTTGGCCCTACACATATATTCTGACTTTAGTCAGGAGCACATAATGTAACTGGGAGCCTTAAAAACAGGAAGTTTTGAAGAAAAAATTATGAAACTGGAAGTAGCTTTACAAGTGAAAAAAAACCAACCTCAAACAAAATTGATCCTAAAACCTAAAACCAGACAAGCACCAGGCCACTCTCCAAAATGTCCTAAACTCTGAAAAGTCAAGATCTTGTTGTACAACATATTTTTAATTCTCATGTGATGACAGTTTCCAGACCCTTGTCATGTTCCTTAATAAAAATGAGCTCCTTTCAGACTTAAAAGCGTATCACAAAACTGTAAAGTTCTTTTGCGTTTAATATTGCATTAGCTGGGACAAGGATATTTGTATCAGTGACTCCGTAACAGAGTGTTCCCAGCTTGTTGGAAGTGCTTGACTGACCGGTAGTGACAAGTGGTCTGAAAAGAGAAAATACCCAAAACAAGAAACACTTGCTAAACAATTCCTTAAAGCCAGATTTTCATCGGCTTGCGAGGAACCACACCAATTTGCCAACAGCAAGAAGCTTGGTCGCTCTCATCAGAAAGCTGTGGAGACTCTCACCACGAGGAAAGTTACTTCTTCTCAGACTACAGAAAATGCCAACCCCTGCCTTGCATACTATTTAACATTAAATGACAGGAAAGTCAATCAAGAATTTAGAGGAAAAACACTCCCCTAATAACATTAGGTTTCCCAGCCTAGGTATTTTACAGCTATAGGCAAAAAAGCCACCTTAAGCCTTGAATATTAATTATAATGANAATGCCAAACCTTGAAGGATTAACATTTTCTGGGGCTGTTGGTGGTGTGCACAGCGTTGGAGACACTTGCAGAGCTCCGGCCGCCCCCTGTCTGAGAGCCAGCCCAGGTAGGAATGTGACAGCCCGACAGTCCCAGCGCTTAGGAATGTTCCTCACTCTCCAGATTACTCCTGGTGTGGCACTTGAACTCTTCAGCCTCTTGGCGTATTCAAACTCCTGAAGCACAAAGTAAGAGATAATAAGCCTCACTTTATCTGCTCAGTATTTGTAGCTCTTTCATGCATCAAACGCAGCCCTGTGCTACTTGTTGTTCGTATTTTTTCATGGAGGAATGTCTTGTTCTTCTGTCTTAGCTTTCTGTGTCAACCACTGCAGTCCAGATATAGGAAAAAATGTGAAGGATTTTAACAATTCAACTTAATATGTCAAAGAACACGATGCAGCATCATTCATTACATGATCCAAATATACTTACTAGCTCCACAGCTAAAATGTAACGAACTAGTCCTATGAAAGGAACCACTGCTGATACATTTTCGTTATGGTATAGCTGTAAAGCTAGTTTATATGGCTTGATCAGATGGTTAGTCAGGTGTCATTCTGGGTCTTTTGATCATCAGTGAAGTAGTCACTAATCAGGGGCTGCCACAAAGCCACAATGCTGGTGGAGCTTCAGTTTTAATAGAGCTCATTGCACACGTAGACGCTTTTTATACATCTCTGCAATAATGCTAGAAACCCCATTTAAGGAAGCTTTGGGGTCAGAATCACCATGTGGACGTATCAGGCAAAAAGTAAGAGCTCCCATAGCTGTAAAAAATAAAATCAGTTCACTTACTGTAGGAGGTTCATTTGTCTCATTCAATGGCCTATTGATTTTCTTAATTCAATCCCAGACTTCATGTCCATATGGGCTAGGAAAAGAAATTTCCTCTAAGTACCTCTGTATCACTTTCTTCTTCTAGTGCAGCCTGATTAGACCCATCTTGCTGTTTCCTTCTCAAAATTAAAATAATAAAGTAGTTTCTACACCCAAAACTGTCATTCTACCATATTATTACCTCACATATAGACTGCTGGGAATTGCTTATGTTTTATGGATGATTTTGAACTCCTGAGAAACACAAGTGGTGCCAAGGAGGTGAAAAAATTAAACAGGAAACAATGCAAATAGCTCAGTGACCTGGACAGTCGACTCTGTCGTGCTGGCAGGCAAAGGAAGTGACTAAACGTTTGCTGTTGAAACTTCTGAGTAATTCTTCAAGCCATAAAGTGCAGCAATTGAATGATTACTATGAGCAATATTATACCATAAAACTCCAATATATCTCTGGATCGCTGGCAGCTTTTTGATATGAAAAAGCATCAGAGAAGGGCCATCATTGTTAAAGCCAGTTTAAAACATCAGATGATGCAATGCTGTTGCATGTATATACTAAAAGTCCACATTTTTTCTTTCTTCTTGTATGCTTCCTCCAGTCTGTCATGATGTGACAAAATTTAACTGTACAAAGCAAATCAGAACTTAGAAAAAGGAAAAAATATTTTAAATACCAAGAGAAAATATATGCCTGAAAACTTGATCCTTTTTCCCATGGGGAGTGAAGGGCAAAAGAAGTTAGGAGGCAGGGAAGCAAGAGCTACAGGACGAGCTCAGTCAGGGATGCTGCCAGAAATCAGGGGGAGCTCTGCTGTTCTGGTGTCTCTACAGCAATCATTGGCCCCTGTGCTAAATTTGACAGCCCATATCATAACATTGCACCAAGGTCGAGAGAAATGAAAAGACTTTTGGAAAATCTTAACATTTCCATAGTGCATTTTATGTATGATGACCACAACTCACACTTGTGCTCTGTAAAGATCCTATGGGCATAAAATTATTCAGAATATTCATTGTGCATTTGTGGCATAGTTGCTAAACTATGCATTGCAAATCTTAGAGCAAATCTAATATCTCATTGCCTGCAAGTTTCAGCAACAGAATTTACAATTGCTCTTGTGTTAGCAGAATGAAGGACTGATTTTCCGAGAGCAGGAAGACAACTTCTCAATCTTTATTGCCTTGAAAGGCTGTATTGTTGTTTTCATCACTTGACCCATTACTCTTTTCATCCTTTAATTGAATTATAAACTCTCTTGCTGATGCCGCTTGCTTGGATATTTTCCCATCCTTTTTTGTATGAACTGCTGTTCACCTACTGCTTTTTCAATTTTCTAGTCTGCCTTGCCATTAACTTCACTGCTGGAACTTAGAAGCTGACACACAAATCCATTTAAAGTCAAGTCTGGGTCTATTTTTTGATCTGATACATATTTAAGCAAAAAAAGTTTGACAAAATTGTACCATTTCCTCTCCTTTAAGCAAGTGCAAGAAGAATGAATACTTGTCTGTTCTCCCATCGCGTGTAGGAGGTGACCTGGTCTGCATTCACGTAGAGTAGATGGGCTTTTGGAGGTACGCTGCAAACAGCCACAGCTCTCCATAACAGAAAAACATTTTTCTCCTTCTTTCAGGAAAATCAGAATAATTTCAAGAGTAAAACCAGCTCAGCAACTTTTCACTGACATGTCACGGAGAGTGTTTACTGTGAGGGTGGTGAGAGCCTGGCCCAGGTTGCCCAGAGAAGCTGCCACTGCCCCATCCCTGGAGGGGTTCAAGGCCAGGTTGTAGGGGGCTTTGAGAAGCCTGGTCTGGTGGGAGGTGTCCCTGCCCTTCCATGCTGACACCATACTCTGTGTGCTCCACAGTGCTCACTGTCATGTTTTCAACAAGAGAAAAAGTTGTGAATGAAAGTGCCTTGTCCATCACAAAATCGGCTTCTAACTTCCAAATGAAACAGGTCTGAAGTTTGATCTGTGTTTATTTCACTGTGTTGCTGGAGGGGAACTGCGTGCTGTGTTTGTAATATGTACGCCTAGGAAATTTCCATTGCAGAGCTGGCAGGCATGCATGGATACATAAAAATCATTTCTGTAGTTAGAACAGTTAGATACAGTCCATCTGCACCACTGCTATTTGTACTGGTAGAAAGTTTCTTCCCTTAAAACTTTGGTTTAAGTTAGATGTTTTCATTATTAGGTACAATCACCTGGGCTGCACTTCTCTATCATTCCCTTTTCATACTCTGCTTTTCTGTTTACCTGCTGAGAACAGCAGCTTCTATACCATTAAGGTTATATGTAGCTGGGAAAGACGTTGGTCACTGGAGGCTTTTTGGCAGTGAGTTTCTGTCCATCCTGCTTTCCATGCATTCACACTGAATGAACAGAACTTCAGCACACTGAGGGACGCCACCTTCAGTTTGTTACCCTCCTACTAGCTTTCTTCTGGTCTTTTCGTAGTCTTTTTAAAGGTGCAGTATGTTTTTGCCCTGTGGCTCTGATATACTACCTCTAAATTATCTGCACGCCATCTGTAAAGATTTCACTGTTTAAAAGTTTTAAATTTCCTTTTTTTATGTAGTATTACACATTTTAAGACACATTTTTACCCATTTTCCCTTTTTGAAATTAAGCAAAATGGTACATATATTGAGTGGCTTATGGGTCCTCCCAGGGCATTGGATCCAAGCCTGTTTTGATCCCTGTTAGAGAGCACCTGTTCCACAGCAGTGTTTATGAACCAAGCCCAGCGTTGCTCAGGGCAAAGAACTGATCATTCCACCTTGGGTTCCCCAAGCACCTTGTCCAGGAGGACATCATTAAGAATGACTAAACACCTAACTTTGACGTCATGTCCCAGCACAGCACTGGCCAGTGCACCCAGGGGGCTTTGCAGTCCCCTTCCACAGCCAGGTTTCTTCTCCTGGTGTTCTCACCACCCCAGCTCCTCAAAGGCGCTGCCGCATCCCAGTGGATCACTGGGTTATATGGGGGTCATAGAGGTGACTGAGGAAGGACAGGGCCACCGAGTGTTGACAAAAATAATGTTGATTACAAGAGGACAGAAACATTTCTAAGCTGCTTAGAAAAGTCAATGAAATTTCAAGGCTTAAAAGAGACAGACTTTGATGAAATGAGAAAAACAGAGCTAGTGTTGGAACTAGCACCAAAGAAGTTCTAATACATAGGAGGGTCTTGCCTGCTGTAAGTACCTAATCTGTAGGCAGCTTTGAGCACATCACCAGAGGGACTGTTTCCATATCTTTGCACTGTATTGCAATGCAAGGAGATGCAAGCAGAAAACTGTTCACTAAGGCTGGCTTAATACTGTAGTGCATCCCATGGGGTCTGATATTCTGTAATAATTCGTGCAGAAGCCTGGTTAGCTACAGCAGCTAGTGAAGGTAAGGATGGTGGAATGGAAAAAAGAGTATTTAAAGAAATGGTACAACAAGAAGAGGGATAAACATAAATAAGTCTCTTGTCTTTCTAATCTTGAAACATTCACGCCCTTGTTCAGAATGAAAAAGATGCCCAAGACAAGAAGGGTATTGTACTGAAAAATATTGGCTGACTTATGTCTTTGGAAAAAAATATGCCATGTTCACAAATACCTCCCCTGACCTGTTTATTAAGAAGGACAATAAATGACTGAGCAGTGAATATTCAGGGCCTGGGAGATTTTATCAGGCATAATGTTTCTGAAAAAAACTGTATGATCCAGTTGGCTGTGGGAAGAATGACGAGTTCAGATTTTTCTCAGGTCAGATGATTCTGTTCCCTTTCTAATTCCATGTACAGTTGCTGTTTAACATTTTCCCAATCTTCTGGGAAAGTCTGTCAAACAAAGGTTCCGAACGTGACTTGCACAGATTGCTGACTGCCGTTCACAGCCTGGACGTTTTATGAAGCCCTTCACGGATAGCCATGTTTTGTTTTATTTTTTAATGTATTCCATAAAGGAAGAATTCTGAACTAAACCACTATGATTACACTTAATCAACTGGCAAACAACATGCAGAAAATAATTCATTATATTAATACAGTGACTTCCGGCTATTTAAGGACACTGTCGTTATGAATAGGTCTTATTGAAACCAAAATGCCTGAATTTATTTATAGATCTTATGTACAAGTGAAAGGAGCAAAGAAGTTTGGAAACAGCCAATATGCTGACAGTGATGTTGATTTTCCTGGAAGCTGGCTGTAGTGGGGACAAGCCACCTAGGGGGAGAGTTTATGTTCAGCCTTTACCTGTATCTGCTGCTGCTGAAATCAGCAGGAAATCCCCCATTTACCTCACAGAAAACAGAATGATACCATCACTGAACTCTTCTGAAAAACGCAGGAGACTGCAGCTAACACAATTCTAGTGTTCCAGCAACACTAGGAAGCAGCATTTAAAAATGCTGAGCATTTTGCCTTTGGAATTATAGAAATGTTTTAGAAACCATTATCAGGAGTTCAGGGAGGTTGATTTTGTACCCAGAAGTAGTACAAACCTCCTCAGTTAACCATTGCGTGCTCCCTGTGTCGTGACGCTTAAAGGTGCTTTCCTAAAAAACCCAACAGATTAACAAAATGTGTTATTAAACTAAGGTTCTTTTTATCTTCCTGGGAAGAGTAGCAGCTTAAATAAGTTACAAAGAGAATTTTTTAGACTTTTTAATCACACAGAGCAAAGATGATCCAGTTAGTGATTTGAAATATTTTATAGCACTGTGGTAATTTCTGGTGCCAGCACACCGCTAACATCTGCACTGTCTGGCAGAAAGGAATGCTGCAGACACTGTACATGCTACAAATATCCACAGTTTACATATCAAGGTACTATTGCTCCACTGCCTTGGTGTCAGGCAAGACAAGCCCTACAGGAGTGAGTGGCATTACCCCAGCAGAGGAGAAGAGTTAGATCAATATCGGGCCTTGTATCACCACTAAAGAAGTATTGGTTTTTTGCTAAATGTGTAACTCATTAGTCCCTTGAAAACAACTAATACCCCACTAATTCCATCTCTTTCATAATCAGGGAGTTACGCATTTCCTGGCCCTGGCCTAAGTCATATATCATGTTAATTTATTGAAAGAAATGCACACATGACTTGTGACAACTTTTATTATTGTTACTACTATTATTTACTTACGATAATCAGCACAGAGTCTGCTGGCCCAAAGGGCTCACGTAAAGGGCTCTCTCCGCTTTCCCCTGTCTATTGACTTCCAAGGGACGTGGACTGAAGCCAAGCAGAGCTGCAAGACATTTTCACTTGAGGGTCATATCCTAGTGTGGAATCTATTTCAGGCTGAGCTGACGAGGAATTTGGCTCACTCACTCTTTGGCTCACTGTGGTGTTGCCCGTCAGGTTCATGATGACAAGTGAACAGGAAATTTCACCACTGTGTCATCAGAACGTTTCAGATTGCTCCAGGTGCAGCACGGAGCCAACCTTTTTGTAGAAACCCTGAGATGTGAAACACAATGAAGTCACTGTGTTTTGCTCTCCTGACAGCGTGCCTGAATGGGCCATGGTGAAACCTCCCCAGGGAGAAAACAGAAGCCCTATCACTCCAGTCATTTAGGAAACACTTATGAAAGTCCTGTAGGGAGCAATTCCTCTTGGCAAGGGCTAAGTTAAGTGATGTAAGAGAACTTTTTGGCTCTTATTTCTATGCCTTTGAGGATATAGTGTTGCTACTTGGCATTTTTAAGCAGAGGCCTGAGCCTCAGAAGGAATGATACAAAAGAGGAGATAATCAAGTAACTGATTTCCTTGCATGCTTTCCCTGATTTCAAGGAGTCTTCAGAAGTGAGATGCTGGGCTGGAGGCAAACACGGGTAGAGTTATGAGGAACTGAGAAGGAAGACGGTTATTGGTGTCCCTTTGGGACTGCTTTTCCTATTATTATCTTCGTATTTTCTGTCACACCACCGAGCACAGATGCTTTCCTTGAATAACACTGAAAGGTTACAAATTCACATCAAATATTTTTATGTGCTCTGACATCTACAAGAAACTGGCAGATAATCAGAGCTTTGTAGATTCAAAATGAGAATAGTACAATTAAGAAATCTGGAAACAAAATGTTTATTACTAATCAGATGGTGGTCAGTGATAGATATACAAGGGCTGTAATCATGTTCATGCTAGTTCTTGCTAATCTTCTATCAGTCTTTTTTCAGTCTTTTTTTTTCCTCTTCAGCAAGTTTCTCATTAAGCAGATGGAGCTCTGCCAGAGTCATCTTTCATTCAGATCATTGTAAATCACGGCTGAAACCTGAGGTATTATTCCTGCTTTCTCCACGTACAACATAGATGAGCTTTTAGGCTATTGCCTTAGGGCTCAATACATCTTGATACCTTTTGGAAAAGCATTTGAAAAGTGAAAGAACAGTTCTGAGGTATCACTTCCTCCCTCCNCCTTCCTTCCTCTCTCTATCCATTCCTTCCTCCCTTCCTTCCTCCCTGCATTCCTTCCTTCTTCCCTTTCTCTCTTTCCCTCTCTCTCTCTTTTTCCATTCCTTTGCTTACATACTGCCCCAGACCTCATCTTCCCCAACTTCCAAAAAAAAAAATCTAAAAATGTAATTGTGTTGGGCTAGTGAGGTATTCGGAGCATTTCACATCATTCCAGCAATGTTATGGTAAAAAACTGAAATACCCACAGTCACTAGTTGCTGCGATGGCATAGCTACTCCTGCTGCCATCTATTTGTTCTCTCTGCAAGCCTCTTCACATGCTAAAATCCTCTCATGTCAAAACTCATGCAGTGTTGAGCTTCTTAAGGGCATGAAAATTGGGACTGCAAGAACAGCAGCAGACCCTCAGAACAACATTTGCACCACGAGTTTCTTGTTGTCCTAGGTCGGGTTCATGTATTTTCTTTTGTATCCCATCTTTGAGGGTATAAATTGTTCAATATTTACCTTTTTGGTTGACTCAGAGTCTGAAATTAGTGCTGTTCAAGTATCCTGACTGTCATTTTAAAAAGGCCGAGCCTTTTGCTGGCTGGGCAACCTTTTGATAAGGTTGTCTTATATTGGAACAAGTCAGGAGTATGGCCAGGGGAGCGCCAGGCCTTTCAGTGAGTGAGGAAGGCAGATGTGCTTTGGAAATTCATAAGTGGTTCTGTACAATAGATACGGCAGGTGACACAACAACCCCTGACTGAAACTGCCTCCAATCCCAGTTTGGTCACAAGTCATTCATTCTGAATTTCCCATTCAACATGTCATAAACCCACTAAGCCGTTGCTGCAGGTGGTGATTTCTGCGCAGCATCTGCTCCAGAGGGCATCTGCTGCCCGGCTGGGTTTGCAGAGGGGAAGCAGTTCTAGCCTGTGCCTTCACCCTGTTTTCAGCCAAATATTCACAAACTGCATGATTTACTAGCACCATGCTGACAGGGTGCCCCAGACTGTTTTGTTCCTAAGAAATCCTGTCTCCCTCTTTCATGTCTGTTCTCTTCACACCACCCTGCAACAGCCCAGCTCCTCTGTACAACCCAAAAGAGCTACGACAAGAACCCTGCCAGTGTTAGAGCCCTAGGAAGCCAGGATGGAAGATGCTGCTGAAGAGTAAGACAGAAAACACAGGGCTGCAGTTTCCTCTGAGGCAAAACCAACTGTTTCTGCTTTCAATTCTAACATCCCTTGAAAGCTGTGTGTACCCTGCTCCTCCTGACTCCTTCCTGCAGCTCCCTTCCACCTCTGACCATCAGGCCCCTGCCTGGCACAAGCCCTCACCTCTGGGGTAGCAGGTATTGATTCTGCCTGTGCTGCAGGCTAGTTCTGAACTGTTTCTTGTTACCTAGTCACAAGCTTCAAGTCTTTTCACAAAAAGTATGATCTATCTCAACTCTCTCTGCATCTTCCTCAGCAGATTACACTGTCCCTCGGTTGCATCATCCTTACACTCGCCTAATTCTGCCTGGGGTAGGAGATCACACAGTGAGTATATATGCATTCCTTTAGGACTAATTATTTAAAGTTGGCTTCCAGCACTTTTGTGTGCTTATAGTTTGGGGCCAAATGACATAGCTCCCTTTAGTGTTTAAGAGATACTAGATAAAGAGAAGTTGAAAAAAACGTGCTGTGTTGATTGCTGTAATTGCTGACACATTCCTGTGGTGTACTTGATCATCAGAACAGCTCACTTAAAACAATATTTCCCTTATAGAAAGGAAGTTGGTAATCAAGTTGTTATGCTTCTCTGCTTTGCATTTTCAGTTTAAACACTCAGCTGGCACTCAGTGTATGACTATTGGTTACCAGAGTGCGTTGATTCAAATTGTCATTATCCTACTGCAAGCTGATTTTGTTGAATCCTGTTTAATCACGTGGTTGCTGCAGGTTTTCATTTACAAGCTTTTGGATTTCAGTCATGAATGTGGGCTGCTGGAAAATGCTGTAATCTCTAGCTGGTCAGTCATTAAAATGGCTGTGACACAGATTCAAATTTGGTCAGGTCTATCCCCGAACCACAGTGACTAAAATGAACTGGTTGTAGAAACCATGCAAGGAAATACATTATGTAGGGTACAAATCTAGCTCTGAAGCGTATGAGACTACGTGAAGTCTTACCAAAACAACCCATTTCACTGGCTGGGGATGAGCTAAACCTGTGTTATTGACAAGTTTTGGGTGTTTGTGGCTGGAGTGTAAAGCAGTACTCCTACACAAGCCCTGCTTCTTACCTCTAAGCTGATAACCCAAGTTGTTCCCATTATGGTCCGGTCACTCCCTGTCACCCAGTGTCACACTGCCAGCCCAGCTGTCCCACTCCCTGCTGTGAAATGCCACCATCTCCCCATCCGAATCCCAGGTTCTCTCTGAGCTCTTCTCCCTGCTCAGACTGCCCTTGCCTACACCACCCTCCCTCAACTTCTCTGGACATTTTGGAAACCCACACAATGAATCCACAGGGGTTTACATGACAGAAATGAAATTAAGAGTAAAGAGAAAAGATCTTTCACCTTCTGTGAAACACTATCTTTCTAGTAGAAAGGGCTCTTCTCAAAAAAGCCTAATGGTGTTTCATCTTCTGTGAAATCTCTATGAAAAAAATTCTGCATTGAGCAAATACAGACTGTGGACCTCATGGTGTTGGGATTCATCTGATCTGTCTTCAGGTTTGGTGTCTTGTCCACATTTGCCATCTCTGCTACTTTGGAAGGAGTGATACTGGCACCTCAGGAAGGTAATTCAGTGCAACTTCCTGAAACATCTGCTTCAAGAAAAATGGGTTGCCCATGTCTCTCCACTGAAAACAGAAGTTCTCTGGACAATTAACTTGGGCAAGGTGCTAACCTTTTATGTCTTGGTTACAGAGTGTGTGGGACAGGAGAGGGTTGTATTTCCAAGCAGGAATTTACAAAACTATTTACTATGAGATTATTATTCTTCATCACACACTGAAAATTAGAAAATTACCCTGAATGAAATCCTACTGAGTGAGTTAAACCTAAGTGAGTGGTGCCTCACTTAGTAACAGCCACTGTCTTATTTATTATATAAGAGGAGGATGAATACTGCAAAACATTGCTGGTAAATCCCAAAATAATTAATGCGGAGGTGAGTTGCCTGGGCTTGTCAGTTAAAACTTTAAATCCTGCATAGTTGATTTAAAAGACAATTTAAATTTATCAAAACTACTGAGGTCAATAAATCCTCTATTACAACAGAAGCATGCTTATAAAAGCCATCTAGTCTGTGTGCTAGAACTTTTGTCAGCAATGACTCCCTGGTGTTTCTGACTGAAATTCATATCACAAACAGTGTTTCATATCATGAAACACTGAATTCACACTACACCCAGATTTTTTACAAGGTCTGTAGTTTTTCAATATTGCTTGAGAGCAATTTGTAAATGGTACTCAAAGTCCCAGTCCAAGATCTGATGGGATACAATTCTGCCATCAATTAACACAGATATAATGGTTAGCTAATTCTGGACTAGTCCTTCCTGGTCAACAATAAAACTTTACAGGGAAAGGCACAAAAAAATAAATGACTCGGAAACTCTTTTTAAACAGGGTATGAGAGTGCCTTTAATAGGTTTAGACAAATACAATTTGTGTGTCTAATGTCAGGCAAGATGAACAGAACACTCTTCTCTTTGGGACAGTAGAATGTAGCCCTTGCAAAGCAAACCTCTGGTTGGGAAACTGGAAGTTTGTGCAGGAGTACCATTTCCGACTCTTTATTTCAAGTTTTAACAGGTTAAATTATTTCAAAGAAGCCTAACTAAATGAAGAATAAAAATTTCAGCTAATATTTGCAGATGTTACCAATATTGCACCAGTTCTATAAGCATACACCTCCACTTGCTTCATCTTATGTTCTATTAGTTCTTTCTGTTTAGTTCCGTTGTTTTTAGAAGTTCTTTCCACTGTTGAATGCTAAACTGCACTGGCAGCTCAAGAAGAATGACAAGGAAAGGCCCACAACATGGATGCCCTGAAGCTTCAGCTTTCTTTTAGAGACTGTTGCAGGACTATTGGATTGGTTTCCAAGACAGACTTCAGAAGAGTAATCCAGTAACAGAACTGCATAAGATTTAATTGTGAAATGGAGCAATTACTGCATAGTGTGAATGTCTCGAGTACTCTTTGAGCTGGAAATGCATGGCACCAACAAATAGCCTCACAGTTTAATGAAAACAAACCCTTTTATTGCCATAAATTTTTCTGTACTCGCCATGAGGGAAAGAGAAAGGGAAGCATGGGGCTGGTTCTCCCTCCTTTATGTCTAAGATATTGTTTATTCTGCCATGCATTATTTGTTTTAGCCTGGTACTACTTTTTAAAATGTTTCTACTAGACTATAGTGCTACAAATTTAAGCCTCACAGGGAAACTTTAGCAAGTTATGAATAACCAGGGAGTGGGATTTCAATGTAATTCAGGAATGAGAACTAAGCAAAGAGAAGAATATTCAACCTTTTCATGGAAGGATAGAGTATTCTTTTCAAAGTCATATATCAAAAAGCCACATACAATGGAAACATTCTCTCTCCCTAGAACATAAAAGAAGAGGGAATTGCCTGTTATGTGTTCTGAAATGATCCCTTTTCATTACAGCTTCAGAATTTTTCTCTCTGGGGATTGCCGACTTCAAACCATGAAGAAAGGGAGAAACGACATCATACTATTTCCATTAAAAGCAGCCATGCATAACCTATATTTTTTCCTTTCCTCATTTCACAATAATATTTGCATTCCAAAAAAAAAAGTTATAAAGTTATTCTCTTTTTTTGATGCACTGAGGTTAAGAAAATGAGGTTGCTGCCGACAATGTTGTTCATACCACTTGCATCCGTCTTGTTTTAAGCCAGCAGCAGAGAAACTGCTACGTCTGTGTGAAATTCATTAGAAAACAAAACATTCCATCTTTCTTCATTTGGTCTGATCCTTCTTGTTTACCACAATTAAGTTATAAGAAAACTGCCTTACACAATAGGAATACAAAATCCTCTTAGTCTTGTAAATGCATAAACTAGAACTGACTTGATTTTTTAATGATCTCATGTACACGATATTCAGAAAAGTTTTGTATATGAACCGTTAGAAAAGAAATAAAAATACGTGGTGCAGAGACAGTAGAATAAATCTGGAGAGAAGGGAATAAGTATGATAAGGCAAAGGTGTCATCTGACCTAATCCAGTGAAGAAAAATAAAATGAACAAAGAACAGTCAGTATGGCACAAGGAATATAAAAAGAGCAAGATAGACCTTGAGAAGAATTTTTCCAAGTCCAACGAGATTGAAGCAACAGGCGACACTAACTTTGGATTTTTAAATACCAGAAATATAAGATTACTGTAGGAAACATTTAGAGAAGAGAGATTAAGATTTGATATAAAACAAATAGGCCAAGAAATTAAAATCAGCACTCATCATTCACATTTTGTTCTCCGAGTGGTCAAAGCAGCGTGCAGACACTATTCATTAACTCCTGTAATAATATCTGTTTAAGGCAGGTAGATTTTGAATCCCCTTTTTACAAAACAGGAAACTAAAGCAGAAATGTAAAATAGCTTGACCAGGGACATAATCTGATGAGACCACTTTAGTCTCATTCTTGGTTTTATTCCCCCATGTGATAACACAGCACTAATCAAAAGATCCGACTAAAGCATGATATGTAGAGCAGATCTGTTTCCTACAGTCAAATCAGCAATTACAGATGTCGTGACTCTTTATGAATTTCTGAAATGTGAGTTACCAGGGAAAAAAAAGAAAGATAACAGTAGAAAATTATTAAAAAGTCAGAAAAAAGTTATATTAAAGATTTCCCATTTTGTAAATAAGAGGCAATAGAAAACATTCAGATCAAGTGTCTATAGTGTTTGGGGACCTGAAATGGTTTCTCAAAGCAGATTTTATCAGTTCTGTGGCTGTGGTTACTGAAGCTCAGACTCTTCCAACTCTATGCATCCTGACAGGATTGCGCTAATGGCATCTAAAGCGACTCACAGATTACAAGCAAAACTAGCAAAGGTATTTAACAATTTCATGTTAAGACAAACACATGATGCTTGATGTAACCTGCTGTAAGCTTCAAATTACCAACCCTTGGCACATCCACACAGCACCAGCATTTCTGCAGCCATGCAGGGTTAGCCAGACTCTGTGAAAACCATCTGCACACGTAACTGGAATTGCTGGTGAATATCAGGAAAAACTGGTTTGAATCCATAAGAAAATGTCATCTTCTCTGCAAGTGAAGACAGTAAATCGCACTATGGGATCTGAAATCAGCAGGGACTCTAAAGGTGTTCATTGTTACTATCAGTATAACAAAAGAAGCACTTTAACGTGATGCAGTTGAGCAGGATGTATGATTGTTACTGTCTGCAGTGTTTGCTAGAATAACAACGCAGTAAAGCAGCACTAATTGTGGACTGTCTTTTCTGGACTTTAGGGGCATAGCACTGGATACTGAAAGCACTTCTGTTTCTTCCTGGTGCTTCCAAAGAGCAAGACATGAATATATTTCTTTCTTTGTCATCAATTCATTCCCACATCTATATGGGAATGTTTTCAAAATGTTTTCAGAAATGTTTGCTGAATAGCTATGGGAAGTGATCTGGACGTCCGGTATGTTCCAAGTGAGGTTAGATTCCTCCTTTGTTTTATGAAAGTTGTGTTCTGTATTATTCCCAGCCTTTAAGTGGTTTATGATATTTTCCCACTGCAAGTCATCTGCAAAATTGATTAATATGCTTTCTTCCAATCATTCCTGAAACTATTGCACACAGAAAACCTCCAGAAGGCACCTTCTCTCAATTAGCACTGGAGGCTTTTTGAAGGCATTTCTCTGCATTCCCATACTACAGATTATGACATCAGACAATGGAGATTACGATCAGAGTCTGAACAAGCAGGAAGGACATATGTTCTTAGGGGGAAAGATGTCACACACAGAGATATTATCAGTAAATGGCAGATTATAAAAGCTCAGCAAAAGCCTGGGCTTTAAATTGGCTTATTTTAAATGCTATTCATTCCTCTGACACTTTTAAAGCAGTATTTGGTCTTCATGAAAGCAGAACTGGGAGCATGTGATCTATGTCAGTCCTAGCAGAAGTCTGGAGGAGGCACCTCTCACACATCGGGATGCTTTGGTCAGATCCCCACACACAGTGCTGCCAACTTTCACCATGTTTTCCTGATGAACTAAGGTGATGGTCTAGATTTAGGTCTCAGATGATTCTAAGATGACCAAGAGGAGCCCTTTCTGATAGGTCACCTCCTTCCTTTCTGCCCCCAGAGAAAGAACAACCTGAGCACAGGCAGAAAGGCAGAAGATGACAGAAAGTTTTTCCTAAGGGAAGGTAATTCTGGCCATCATGCTTCTGCTCATTCAAGTTGTCTTTTCTCCTTGCATGAGGAAGGATGGTGAGAGGAGAGACATTTAAGGGTGCACAGAGCCATAGGTCTCTCCTTTCCACGGCTGGAGGAAAAGCGGGGAGGTGAAATAGAAGCTGAATTCCTCCAAACTGCACGGTGATTTTTGACCCCTTTGAGGTCTTCCAAGGCACAGAAGAAGGGGATTTGTTCTGCAGTCTCTGCTTTATGGTGACCGCCATCCATTCTTGGGTATGAGAGATTCCGAGATAAGAGGAAAAGTGACTGTTCCTCTCACCAGGGTGGTTCTTGTCCTTTCTGTGTGGTTTTGCACAGTGCCATGCTTGAGGACACGCTTCGAGGCAGTGGCCAAGCTCCTCATGTCCAGTGTTAGGTACCAACAGTTTATTTTAATAAAAAAGTGAGCAACAGTAGTCATGATTAATAAATTATTAGCCATATTAGATGAATTTTTAAGAGGTTTTTTTAACTTGATGCCAACATAAAAACACACCGGATGTAGACAACAGAGTAAGTTATTTTGCCAGACATAAAAAATGCCTTTTAGTTACAATGCAGATACCCTGGTTTGGGGCGCCCACCTGCCTCTACTTCTCTACTTAACTCAGGCACAAACTTACTGAAACACAAGTGTGATGATAGTAGAATTTAGGACCAATATTTTGAGAGTTAGACCTATAAAACTAGCTCCCAAAGCCAGCACCCCCTGGGCATTTTCCTCAGTGATGCACCTTTGTCCAATAAAACAAATAGCTACGCAAGCTGCCAGATACACTTGAGCATTCTTTATTTCCCTGGTCAGTAATCAGAAGTTACATGACAACAGAAGCGGCAAAGTAATTTAACTCTCTCACATCATTAGGAATAGTACTCCTCTAGTCCCACTGCGTTAAATGTAAATGTTATTGTTTCAAATCACAGCTTACCCTGTCCAAAGCTGTCAGGGAGTGGAACCAGCCAGGAGAGAGCAGAAGTGCATTTTAACCTTTTGTTGTCACTTGGAGGAATTTCTATTTTCTATCTGAAGTCTAAGCTAACATGCATTTTTTGGAGTTCTTTAAAAAAATTTCAGTGTTTGCACTGCCTCCATGAGATGACATCATTTTATTAGTTCACCTGATATTTTTGCATGAACCCCAAGCAGATTGTGGCCCTACTCACAAGACAAGCATAGTAATTTTTAGAATGTGTTTTAATTAACATAAAGCTTTAAAAAATGATCAGATGGAAATGTTTGTCTCTTAAAATGATGCCAGTAAACTGTACGCTTAATCACTTCTCTTTCTACTTGAATTCAAAGGAAACAACTGATCTGATCCAAGTGTTTTTTCATACTTAGAAAAGAAAGCTATCTTAAGACAAAGAAAATACTTTAATTCTGTGGTCTCATCCTATATTGCCTGGAGATCTGAAAATACCGTTCTAACATTTCCCTGAAAGGGATTCATTCATACCAAAAACCAAAAGGAAAGGAAGTGGGAAGGTCATTGGGCAATGCTTATTTTGTGCAAACCTACAAGCTCAGGCTAGCGTTGGTTTATTGGGTCAGATGATACTTCATCACATGAAGAAACATCTTAAAAAAATTAGGAACATCCTAGTGGCTCAGTGTGAGCATTCCATTTATATTTGAATGAATTAAACAATGCGTTTTCTTGAGAGGCAAAAGGAAACTTTCCTCCCCCTACTCTTCTGATGTTTAATTTTAAAGTTTTCCAACCGCATATGGTTGATGTGCTTAGGACTGCTGGAGCACGGAAACCAAGGACAAGAATTTAGCACTGTAATTTAATGAACATTAGCAGATATAAGAGTCCATTGTTACGAAGTATTGACTGACCCAGAGATCAATTTCTTGAACATACCGGTCTTCTAGTTTAAAAGAATATTATCTAATTTATTACAGCAGTCTTCATTATGTCATGGATTAGAAATAGAGAAGGGAATTATTGCATAAGCAGACAGAAGGTAGGGTACAAAAGATGGAATATAGCATATAGAAATATGAGACAAATTTTATTGCATACAGATTTACTACCACCTGGAAGAACATAAATACAAGGATGTTAAAACAGCATTTTCTCCTGGAAGCAGGAAAGGTGAACAGCATTTTGAGTTCAGCCATGAACTAGGCACATTGAAGTCTAAGAAGTATGGGAATGTAAAAATAAAAGGAAGATGTAAACAAAGAAGTAATTCCCATGCTTTTACAAGGTAAGGAGCCAGTAGCAGGAAGGGGAAGGCATGAGCATAGGACTGCTTGAGATCACACTGATGTTTGCCTTATTTTCTGCTCCTGGGACTTACAGAAAAACCAAGAAAGGATTGAAAAATGTAGATTTTTTTTTTGTAGCCTCCTTTTCAAAATGGAAATCTTTCTTCAAAGGCTAAGCAACTTCTTCTGCCTCTTCAGCTGGGAAAATTCACAGAAAGGTCTAGAAACATTTTCCAACTTTCCTTCTCCAACTTTGTCTAACTTTACCTTGTAGGTATTTCATAGAAGTTGACCCATGAGAATAATAAAAAAAGGGAAAGCTGGGGTAAAAGAACTGAATTATGCTTAGGCCAAAGGTTGAATGTAGAGTGAGCCAAAAGTGAATTAAAATAATTAGCGCTTGATTTTAATTCCATAGGCAGAGGGATAGTAAACAAGTAAAGTTAAGACAAGAGAGAAGAGATGAAGCCCCTTAGCAAATTATTTGGTCTGACTGCAGTTTTCTGGGCACTTTAAAGTCTAGTGAGAATGGCTTCAGGAGGCCATTAAAATAAGAATTGCAGTAGTTGCCACACAGTATAGTTATGGGTTCTTTAAAAAGGACTGTTAACATTTCAGAGAAAGCAGCAGAAATTCAGATAAGGAAAATAAAATGTTTTTGTTAAAGGATTGTCACAGAGTTGTAGTTTCAGCAATAAAGTTCAGACTTGAGATACAGGAAGTGAAAACAATGTCACAGTGATGGAGCTTTTTACTGACAAAAAGAGCTTTCATTCAGAAAAATAGTGTACACAAAGAAGCTGAAAGTCTTGGCAGAAAAGGAGGGTAAGGAGAGGTGCGTCTCTGACCAGAATGGCACCTGGAGCTGTTGTTCATGAGTACTCGCAATAAATCAGTTTCCTGAGCACGTAGTGAGCACATTTCTTTCTTGGTTTAACACATATCTCCCCAGCAGCATTTTCATTCCTAGTAAAGGCTTTACGTCTTCTCCCTGACTTTTCCTTGAGTGAGTGTGCAAGGTGCTTCTTGAATTTGTCTTCCTCATGAGGGATTCATGGCTGGTGCCAGCCCTGGTCATTCCCTGCACACAGAAGAAAGTTTTATATTAACCCTTAATAATCTGTTTTTCATTTTACAGAAGCAAAGCTCCTGAAACACATGCAAACTAGTCCAGAACTGTGATTTATAGCTGCAATTCATCTATGGGGAAGGAGTTGTACAAAGCACGATATGCAGACGTACACAGGTTATAGACATTGCTGACAAATGCCACTAAGAGCAAGGTAGATAAACACAACACAATGGCTTTTTCATTCTTGTCACCTCCCTCTTATAGCCTATACTTTAATACAAGATCTAATAACATCTAGTGGCTGCTTTGCGGAGCATTCACCAATTTTTAGAGCTTTAAAAATTAAAGAAAATATTATCTCTCTAAAATGGTAACTTTTGTCCTAAAAGTACTTAATTCCTGATTAGTAAGTATTTTTGTCCCACACATAACCAGGTTTGTAGCATTTTGCTTCTTTGTTTTTGTTTTACAAAATATTCACATTTTTAGGATACATATCCTTTTTAGGTGTATTTATGTATTTAAAATTTTATTTTTCAATTAAAAATTGTGATACAAAATTTTCAGTGGCTGTATCACTTCTGTGTTTCCCACTTATGTAAAGGATAAAACATTCTTGAAGTGTCTTGAAATTATTCTGTTGTCTCCATACATGTCTTGCCAGCATTTTATTTTTCAGCCTAAATAAATTGGGCCCATCAAAAGACATTGTGTTACTATTCTTCCTGTGCCCATCTCGTCACTTCACAATACACAGCAATTCCTCCCTTTGCCATTTTTACAGTATTTTCTGACTGTAGCAGCTCCCGGTTTCTGAAATCTGTTTGTATAATTTAGTGATTCTGAAGACTTGACTCTCCTTTTATATTCATGTTTATCACATCCAAAACCCATTTTCAACTCTTTTGACATTATTTCCACCAGACCACATGGGAGAACACTAAATACACTTCATAAATTCCCGTCTTAAGCATCAAAGAACCTATACCAGCCCTGCTGGCACTGCAAGCCATATTACATCTTTTGTAGATGGATACACATCTGCAGGGGGCAAGGTCTATCTCATATTTCTTTAAAAGTGTGGCTTAAAACTTAAAAAAGATGAATTAACATTTTAATACAGACACAAGAACATGGTTTACTTGTGAGAATGCACTGAAGCCATCCATAACAGCACACTGTGAACAGAAGGATACCACATAAAACACGCCTGCCCCTGTGGCTGCAGCTCTCCCGGTTCCTTGTACGCAGATGCTGGTGTGGACAGTGTGGGGAACATCCCACTTTCTGTCCTGGTGGCTACCAAGAAGCTCCACTGACAGCCCCTGTTCTCTGTCCCTCTGCTCCGTTGCAGGGAGTTTACAGTAAAAATCACAGGGACACTAGGAATTTCTGCGGGGCTGCTTAGAGGACCCACAGAGACAGGGTTCTTTGCAGTAAAGGAGGTGTTTATGCACATAAATCCCATCTCTCAGAAACTTCGCTGGCAGCTACAGGGCTGTGTGTGTCTGGGAGGTGGTGGGGAGAGGGGTGTGTGGAAGAGTGAGAAAACCTCATACTGCACCAGGCAGTGCTGGTGGCTCCTCTGTCCTCACAGGAGATGTTAACCTGCCCCTGGAATTAGGTCTTAAAACCTGTGTCCTGCCCTTATGTGCATAAACATCTGAGCACCACAATGCCTAGATTTCCTATCCCACAGAGGAATTCAGAGTCCCTGCATGCGTCCCTGTTCCAGAGATACACAGCAATAGCCTGAGGTGCAGGACCCTTACGGGTGACCCCTTGGCTTTCAGACCCTGTGGCACCCAAAGGCGGGAACAAGTTAAGGTTGTCATTTATAGCTGAGGTTAAGATACTGACCATACCCACTGCCACCACTGGAATGGAGCAGAGGGAGGCCTGCTGTCTGCCTTGGAGCAGCCGTGGCCCCAAACACCCTCCTTGGAGCAGGAACCAGAGCTGTCTGAGCTCCCCAAGTCCTCCTTCCAAAACCAGCACCAAGGGGCAAGGCGGACAGAGCCCCTCTCACCCTGCACGGCAGCCGGGGGGGTCTGACAGGGAGAAGCCAAGCCCAGGCCCGGCGCAGTCTGGCTGTCCACGTCTAATCAGTACGATACTGTGTAAAGGGACCGACACAAACCAACCCAGCCCCCAAAACCAGTGATGCTGCTTTTTGTAGGAAGCCAGTACATAGTAGAGCTCTGAGGCTGCTCCAAGACGGCCTTCTGATTGAGTATCTCCAAGGTCTCGGCCAAAGGAAAGAGACGTCTCTGGACTTTGGTTAGGCTTTGATGACAGTTGAAACTTGACTAGTAGAGCTTTCATGTGCCTATACAGTTTTAGGATATAAAGCATCTTTAAGTTTAGGTACCACCTGGATTAAGTTGAAACTGCCTAAGGACTTTTAGGATTTTATCCTTCCATCTAGTCAATCAATTTTCTCCTGAGTTCTATTTTCTTCCATTAGGTCTGTCTGCTCTAGATTTATTCAATGAATGAGGAAGGCCTGGGCTGTATCTCACGAAGCAACAAATTCTTGCCAAGTTCACCTATAGTGTGATTTCTCTGCTAGGTAATGGGAAAGTTTCTTGCATTTGTGCATTTTTAATGAACAGTTTTGCTGTAATTTTTTTTTTTTTTTATGAAGAGCAACTGCACTGTTAATTGACAGAGATGTGTATCAAGATGAGTTGGTCGTGGGAAAACATACACTTTGACATGAACCAGAGCGGGAAAAGGAGAGAAGAAAGTGTCATAAGGGATAGCACTAAGGAATTTGAATATTTTTTTGTTTGTTTGTTTTATTTTCTTGGTGGGGAGAGCAGATTATGAAGGGGTGAAAAGTAAGCTGCAGAAACCCATATTGTTTATTAAAAGAACACAACATCATTCAGGCATGACCCTGCTCCTGCCCATTAAAGACAGTATTGACATCTGATCCAACCTGGGAAAAAAATCACTGATGAAAAAGGGGATTTCAGTTAATAGATTTCCATTTAAACCTAGTGACAGCAAGACAATGAGGAGATATAAGCAGCTTCCTTAGACCTAATTCAGTGAAGGTTTAAGGAAATAGAAAGGCCCACAGAAGGCTGATACAATCCAGCAGCAGGGCATAATAGGCTTCCAGCACTTCTGCAGGATATCTGTTATTACCTAAAAATAGCAGGCACTTGTTAAAAATGTGTCTCTTTCTCCTCAGCTTTACGGTACTATTTATTAGTTTAGATGCCACTGGTTCCAAAAGGCCGGGGCAGTTCCTGTGCAATTAGAAGAAAAATATGCTTTGACTCCCAGGAAAGTTTCCCTCCCAGCTCCCCGTTTCCCACTTAGGCTCTTTGTGAGGCCACAGCTGAAACCAGCTTTTGTGAAGAGGAACCACTCACACAATCCAGACCTCTTTGGACAAGGCACCATCATTCACGTCGCTCCCATGTTGACAAACACTTTGGTTGTGTTGCCAGGGCAATGGCGCTCAAGCAGTGAGCACATCCCTGGTGAAACACCCCCCTGAGGGCGATGGGGACGGAGGGCAGCGGGACCAGATGGTTCCACTAATTCCCAGCAGCCAGCCATCGCCCTGTACAGGACTGACTGGTCACTGCTTTCAAGCCAGCTGGCCAGCTCAGAAGGCTGGTGAGTTGCTTTTCTTTAACTGCCCCTTTTTTGAGAAACACATAAAAAGCCATTTTCTTTTTCTAAATACATGATCACTGGCTCAAAATATTTCCAGGCGGCACAGGCTGCAGCAGCAGCAATGTGAGGGATGACTGGGGTGTGGAAACTCAGATGCAGGAGGGGCAGAAGCAAGAAGCAGTGAGTCACCAGGGCTTGCAGTTGTACAGGGCTGCCTGCCCCCTGGCCTTGACCAGTGGCTCTCTGTGGGGCACAGCTCTCCATAAAACCCTGGGTATTGCACAGCCATGAGGGCACAGGAGCTGCCATAGGAAGGGGAGCAGGAGAGCGCACTGATGACAGAAAAAGTTGTACTTGGATGCTTTCCTTTCTCCTCTTCTATTTTCCTCACAAAGGTTAGAAAAAAAAAATAGCATGGTGTACCTGCTTTTATTCCATTTGTTTTATTTTCACTTCTCTTAGCTTAGGTTGTGGGGACAGGAAGTGCCTCAACAGAGGGAGGCTGCCACAAAAAAATTAGTTTCTCATCTCGCCTACGTGTGTGGATCCAGTTTCCTGTCCTTGATCCCAGATTATTTTCTCCCATCAGGAGACAGCTGGTTTGGCAGAGCCAAGCGTGGGGCGGCTCCACAGGCAGTGCTGGGGGCAGGGGGGCAGGAGGGAGGGAGGGCTCCCATGGCCTGGCGTGAGGCTGCCCACGGGTGACAGGCAGCAGTCAGAGGTCCTGTGAAAGCCGACGGGGTGGCCTCCCCTGGCTGCCCTCCAACCGGCGCCACTTGGAGGCCTGTTCTCAGCCTCTCCTCTTCCACAGGGCCCAACCAGGAACAAAATGAATCACTTTTTTATCTGCCTCAAAGAAGCCCTTTGACGGGCAGGCCTGCGCCCACCATTGCTGTTTGATATCCCCCTTGCTGGGCTGGCCCCGATGCCCTTGCCCTTGCCCTGGCCTTGTGGCAGGTGACATTCTCCTGACCCACCGGTGCCCTAAGGGGGCCCGAGCCCTGGTGGGGAGCACAGCTGGGCCACAGCACCGGGGGCTGAGGCCTGCACCCCACACTCACAGCCCCTGTGGCTGTCAGTGGCCACCAGGAGATGGAGGTGGCCATTTGCAGCTTAGCTTTTTCTTTCCCCCCCCACAATGGCCACATGACCAGATTTTGGAAAGACCCTGCCCCTCCAGGAGATAAAGTAGATGATCCCCCACCAGGGCCTACCCTGCTGCTTGCGCCCCTTTTTTGGAGGCCCCAGAGCTAAGATCCCCAGGGCAGGTGGGATGTCCCCCTGGTGCCATGGCAACGCGAGACCTCTCACCAGTGGTGCGAAGAGGCTGTCCGACATTGTGTGGTGTTTGGCGTTTGTGGTTGGGCTGCTGAGACGGTATATCCTGGCTTTTGTGCACCTCGGGAAAGAAGCAGGAATTGATCGAAGGAAAATAAATAAGGACTTTTAAAGACATGTTTATTTATGGACAGGCTTTCATGCATGTATCTTACAGCTCTCTGCATAAAATATAATTAAAACAAGCAACATGCTGAATATGATTCAGAAAATAAAAATGTCTTTAAATACAGTTTAACTGCCAGCAGTTCGACATACTTTATTCCTCTGGGGAAGGAGTAACGGAGACATGAAGTTATGTGACTACAGAAGCCACAAGACGTGGGTATTTTTAGGGGAAGCACAACTGGGGGAAGTAACTGACCTGTGACAAGATTTTTATACCAGAAACAATGCCAAAGCCACCCAGCTCCCAAGGGCAGGCAGGCAGACAGCCTCAGATGGCAGTCAGGCCCTTTGGGAGGAGGATGAAAGTCCACATCCACCAGCTCCGCTACTGCAGCTGGTCTATGGCACCCCATGGAAAGAATACCTTCAGCCAAACAGACCTTCAAACATTGGTCTTAGGGGGGTTAAAGTTAGTTAACATCAGTAAAACCGTGTGAGATCCCGAATGCCTGCCACTATTTTCTACCATTTCTGCCCTTTTTTTCTTCATTCCCATCGAGCTCTGAAACCAGGGAGGAGCTGGCCTGGAGGCACCCTGCAATGCCACACTGTGGAGATGCTTCCCGCTGCTCCATGCCACATCCTCCCATGCCTGCTACCAAACTGGAACAGCAGGAGCTTAGTTACAGCCCTGGAAAAATGGAGATGCGTTTCTATGTTTGTCCCTGTGTTTGCCACGAGCACTGAGATGAGCCAGCCCTCTTGCTCACAGCATCTGTTGAGCAACCAAGGACAAACACGTGTGGAGCCTGAAATAACTTCAACCTGTAGCTGTTTTCTTTTTCCTTCCTCCTCATCATCATATTTGCCATGTCAGAAGGGTACCTTTTTGGAAGGTAAATACCAGCCTGGTATCATGCAGTAGAGCTGATAAGGAGAGTATGGACTCACCTAATGGTTTTTACCTATGGACATTTTACCACTTGTGTGACTTTTCAAAGACTTTTGCCAGCATTCTTTCCACTAGACATACCAGGACAAGAGTGGTTCTCATGGGATTTCAAAGGAGACTTTATTTTAAATACCTCTGGAAAATAATATGTCAGTCTAATACTGTCTGTGATTTTCCCACATTCTCCACAGCAACATAGGGAACTTCCATACTTTCTTCTTGGTAAGTTTCATATTTTCTTTTTATTATCTGAATTTTTCTTAGATTTTTAGAATTTTTTTTTAGATTTAAATTTTTCATTTACACAGAACTGTTGTTCTAAACCCGAAACAAGAGTATATATATGTTGCGAGGCACTGAGGAATCAGTTTTGTTTATGAACAGATGAATTAATACTGTAGTTTTAATTTTTTTCTTTCTTCTTTATTCCAAGTCATCTCCATATATGCAAATACCAATAGGTACCTGGCCCCGTTTTTTTTAATTTCCTCATTCTGTTTGCCAAAGAAAGTGCAATGCAGCCATAGCTCCTGTTGCCATTGAAGGCAATGCCAAAAACCCCAAAGAATATGAGTGGAGTCAGGATGAATATTGTTTAACCAAACAATCAATAGGATAAAAGTTACCCTTAAGAAAATCCAATTGTAGGTTACAGATTTATGAAATCAAAGGCCTAAAGTGAGAGATTTAAAGGTATCATTGCAAATTCTCAAACCTCAAACTTTCTTATTTATTGTCGGAAGTGCTATATACTTTAGCTGCATCACTGTAAGTACACTGCTGTAGCTTATGTCTTTCGGAAAATGAAAATTGCATCTAAAAGTGTTCTACATTCTTACTATTTCAGTTTAAACATGTTTTCCAAGAGGTTGGATTCAAGTCTTAGTTGCTTTTTTCTTACTCTGTATTTGAGCTTATCACTAAATTTGCATACATGGTGGATGGGTCCTCTAGTCTGGTGGATGTCCTTCTACTTTGCATGCATCTAAGTGGACAGATGAGTGATACAGACATCAGAAGATGAAGCCAACTTGAAGCTGTGTACTAGTGTGTTATACAAATATAGGTGCTTTAAATGCAAGAGTTTTATCTCAGGCTTCGTCTTCCCCTTGCCCCCTGAGAGAACTGGTAACAGGTAGGGAAATGAAGAATCACCCTTGGAGCAGGTGTTTCTCTGCTGAATTGGTAGAACTTTGCCACCAATTTTACAGGGGAATTGTCTGAACCAGCATTTGCCCCAGCTGCACTGGGTCTAGCTCTGCCACCTATTCCAGTGGGTTTATCCATTAAGGAATAGACAGTGACTAGGTCAATACCTGTGACCTGGGCAATGCATCTACTAATCTCAATTTCCACTAATACAGGCAAACCCACAAAGCTCATGAAAAATAAAGACTGCATGTGGTCATCTGTTTACATAAATATGTACATATATTACATATGTGTACATGAATATATGCAAATAGTTGAGGCACTAGGATGCTGCCCAGGTGTTAGGTGCTTGATGTGCATGAGTGGGTTTGGAGGAAGAAAGGAGTCATATAGCAGAGGGGAGCGAGGGCAGTGGTATGATGACGCAGAGATTATTTAGATTATTGAGGATAGAAGTTTCCTTTTGCTACATTTGAGGAACTTGCCAAAAATTTTCACCTTTTTGTCCATTTGTCCAGCAGTTTGGTAGTCTGAACATAGAAGACAAAATGACAAAATGGTATTTGCAAGCAAAAAACCTAATATTGAACATCCTTTACAACCCTTGCAGGTATGACTGTCACCTTGAAGACTTAACACTCCACAACACGTTAAGAGGAACTTGATCTCCAGGTCAGATCCTTGTCACCAGCATAAAACCTACAGATATGAAATCTCAAATTGCTGTATAAAATGGGCTATGACATCATAGAACTGCTCATTTTCAGTTACCCAAATGCCGATTTGTGAAAATTACCTCTTGCTTCTCCAGGCTAAAAAATTTATTTTGTGTTCCTTACTGATCATCAAACATCCTCGCTGTGCCCAAATGCATTGCTGTTTTCCCATGCACCGGGAGGAAGCGGAGTGTCTCATCACCCCGCAGCTGTGACTCCCCCACAGTGAATAGGTGATGACAGATGGGACGTTGGTTTGGAATTCACGTGATTTCTGAAATCCCTTGTGCTTGCTGGTGGGCATGGCTGTGTTTATTCTCATAATTTTACACCCAAATTTTCCCTTTGCTCGTTTATCTTAGAGCAGATAAAGACAATTATTATGTGTGTATGTACACATTACTCTTATTTGAAAAAAACCCTCAGATATTTCCTGCTCTTTTTCCACTCCCACCTCCCACCAGAGCCCAACTGACCCCAGGGAGCACTATCCATGCCAAGGGGTGCCAGCGGGTGCTGGGGGGTCTCACTGGGTGGGATGGGGGCAGCAGCCGGGTTGGGAGCCCAGTGGCAGGGCTGGGCTGTGGCAGTCAGCAGAAGAACAGCCGAGAGACAGCAGCAGCACCGTTCTCATCAAGACTGTTTGTTTTTACAGGCTGCCCTTTGTTGACTTTAGGCTTGTTTTCCTTGCCATGCAATACAAATATTCTCAGGCGTTAAGCTTTCCTTGCCCCTACTGCCTCCTTTTCATCTGGGACCATGTAGGAGCTAAATTTAAATTTGATTGATAGCTTTTAATCCAGAGAGGGTCAGGGTGCTATTTTCCTGTTAAACGTTCTCTGGTTTGCTTCTTCTGTTTATAATCATGTCTCTAAAGCCCTGCTTCCCAGTGAAATCTCTTCTGCTTTCCTTGCCGCTGTGGGATAGTTGATCTTAATTATGTGGAGCCTCATGCCGCTTTGTCTGATCCTAGATGGAAAAGAACAACAGCTATGGGCCTTTAAACCAGATGATGCCACGACTTACATACTCCCTCCACTATAATAGATAGCAGGCCCCAGATTCCACTATTGTAAACCACTAAACATGGGAATACGAAAGCAGTCCTGCTTGTGTTTTCCCTTTCCTGACAGTCTTTGAGAAACATCTTCCTTGAGCAACCACATGTTCAGCGTAACCATATGAATTCTTTTTTATAGCTCTGAAGACAGCAATCTTACTCTCTGTCTCAGTATTGGATGTAAGTAAAATTTTTCTCTCTAGCAGATGTCTGCACAACCTTATACACATTATTTGCACATACTTTGAGCGTAACGCTTACTGATGTCGACTAACTGGATGTGTAGGCTTTTGCTGACTTTACCTAGTTATTTTAAACCCTCTTTGCCTCTGTGGTAAAATTCTGACATTCTTAGCAAGACACAAGGTTCAGGGCTAGAGAAAGAAAGGCAGGACATTGAGACTTAAAGCTTTACACTTTTTCACTTTTTCTGGAGAGTACATGCTCTTTTGCTGAGGAGGTACAGCCTTCTGTTTTCAAAAATAATTCTTTCAGCACTGAAGAAATATGCACACGTGCACACTGGTGAAAGTGAACAAAGGAAAAACACCTGAACCACTATGTGAAGTTGGAATTCTTTTTAATGGTTGCAAAAGTCATAGAATCATAGAATTGTCTGGGTTGGAAGGGACCTTTAAGATCATCTAGTCCAACCATCAATCTAACTCTGATAAAAAACAACAACCCATCACTAACCCATGTCTCTCAGCACTATGTCAACCCAGCTTTTAAATCCCTCCAGGGATGGTGCCTCAACCACCTCCCTGGGCAGCCCATTCCAAGGCTTAATAACCCTTTCAGGGTAAAAATTGTTCCTTATATCCAATATGAACCTCCCCTGATGCAACTTGAGGCTGTTTCATCTTGTCTCATCGTCTGTTCCTTGGGAGAAGAGGCCGACCCCCCCTCTGGCTACACCCTCCTTTCAGGGAGTTGTAGAGAGCGAGAAGGTCTCCCCTCAGCCTCCTTTTCTCCAGGCTGAACACCCCCTGCTCCCTCAGCTGCTCCTCACAAGACTTGGTCTCCAGACCCCTCACCAGCTCCATTGCCCTTCTCTGGACCTGCTCCAGCCCCTCAACGTCTTTTTTGTGGTGAGGGGCCCAAAACTGGACACAGCATCCAAGGTGGGGCCTCCTGAGTGCCAAGTAGAGGGGGATGATCACTTGCCAAGTCCTACTGACCACACTGTTCCTGATACAGTCCAGGATGCTGGTGGCCTTCTTGCCACCTGGTCGTACTGCTCATGCTCAGCCCACAGTCCACCAACACCCCCAGGTCCTTTCCTGCTGGATAGCTCCAGCCACTCTGCCCCCAGCCTGTAGCGCTGCAGGGGGTTGGTGTGACCCAAGGGCAGAACCTGGCACTTGGCCTTGTTGAACCTCATCCCATTGTCCTTGACCCAACGATCCAGCCTGTCCGGATCCCTCTGGGAAGCCTTTCTATCCTCAAGCAGGTCAACACTCCCACCTAACTTGGTGTTATAGATCTATGTTACATGAAGATCCCCTCATCCAGATCATTGATAAAGATGTCAAAGGGCACCGGCCCCAGTACCGAGCCCTGGGGGACACCACTCGTGACCAGCCACCAACTGGATTTAACTCCATTTCCCACCACTCTCTGGGTCCAGCCCTCCAGCCAATTTTTAACTCAGCGGAGAGTGCTCCCATCCAAGCCATGGGCAACCAGTTTCTCCAGGAGGATACTGTGGGAGACTGTATCAAAGGCCTTACCAAAGTCCAGGTAAACTTACTAAAGCCCTTCTCTTTTGCTTGGCTCTGTAGTCACATCATATTCTTCATGATATACATGCAGTGTTCCCTAAAGTACATTGTCAGTCATCTGCTTACAGACACGTACGAGGTTAACTAATTAATGCTTTTTCATGCTATAGTCCATCAGAATTAGAAATTAGGTTATATGAGTTGTTGACTAATCTGTCCTAAAAAATGCATGTCCTGACTGACACAGGTCTCAAGTAGCTGGTGCTTTCTGTTCAAATATCCTGTGAAAAAAAATCTCTTTGATATGCATAATTAAAAAAAAAATATCACAGCAGAGAGCCACCTCACAGTCTAGAACCGTGCCAGTGGTTTGCATGCATTTCCAAGTTGCTGAGGCAGGAGCTGAAGTGTGTATTCTCCAGTAGCACTATGCAGTGTATATATGTACATACACTCAAACCCTCTGCCCCATGCAGATGGAGAACACATTTAAACAAGTGAGGGCACCTCTTAAACTATGCTGCTGGAATCCTTAGGGCTCAGTTTCTAGGGAACCAAAAGCATTAGACTGGCTTATGTTAAAAATGGTACTGCATAAAATAATATTTGTCAACTGGAAGTGGAAAATTTGGACACAGAAAATTACTCTCCCGAGAAATACAAAAACAATGAAAAAAAACCCAACCAAACCCAAACTTTCAAAAAATCTAAGAAGAAAACATGAGAAAAGCAGATGGGAACAACTGGGGACTAGTACTTGTCCAAGACTCTGTGACCCTGTAAACTGCTTGCAAATGGAAGATGGTTCTTTTTTTTTTTTAATTTTTCAAGAAAGGATTGCAAGAAAAAAGATGAGCAGATCTCTACACCTTACATATACAAGACAAGGGCTTCACTTTCCCTAGTTTAGATGTACAGAAATTAGATGCCTATCTTGGGTAGTCCTTTCACCTCACTTTACCGGCATGGGATATAGGAGCAGCCACATGAATGTCTGTACTGGTGGAGGGAAAATTTCCCTGGTCTTTCTTCTCCAACAGAGTCCATAAATGGATGATTAGGGGTAAACAAGTTCACAAATAAGAATTTATGATTCTTCCCTCTTTAAGTCCTCTGCCATGTCCCAGTTTTTTTGAGGTGAGGAGAATTTCTGGGGACCTGATGCAGTTTGTCTGTTTAGTAACCTTGCTGGATCCTTTCTCCAACTACTTTTGCAGTCTGTCCTTGAGGCCACGTGAACTCTTTCATTGGACAAGAACAGCTATAGATCTATGTTACATGAAGAACCATCTCCTCTGGCTTGCTCTTGATTTTTCTGTCTTTGAGTGATGGCTCCCAGTTCATATATTGAAAGAGACAGGAAAAAGTTAACTCCTAAACACCTTCTTCAGGCCCCTCATGATTTTGTAGACAGCTCTTTTTGATTCTCTCAGCATTTGTTTCTTGCACTCTTGGATTACTTATGTTTTCATATTCAGTATGCTAGAATGCATATTACTGTATATATTCTTTGCCTAGATATATCTTCATCTTTTTTAAGAGTATCTTGTGTCTAAGAAGTGCCCTATTTTGCCATTTAATCACATCAGCTTCCCTTTAACCTTTCTCAGGGCTTACCTAATAGATGATGTGTGAGGAAACAATAGCACGATTTCAGCACTGAGTCCTGCACTATTATCCCCATCACATTCTTAAGTGTATCTTCTAGCTTTTTTTTAACAAGCTTATTATGAAAAAAAAAAACAACAAACCACACAACCCCATAGTTCTCATTTGAAAGCTGAGCACAACTTCTTGGTCTTTTTGGCCTATGATGTTCTGAAAGACATAAAATCTAAGAATATTGGAGTCATGCTGCATGGAGAGGGCTGGCAGCCCTGAGAGGATTCGATCCCCTTATCTTAAAACCAGACCTGACTATGGGGGCATCTGGGTAACTTAGACATTAGGCTGGATGACTCATGGTTAGTGTGCTGTAGTTAGAGCCATTTCGGTGTCAAATAATCCAATGCTGCTTTCCCAGTCGGCTCGGAAAAGCAGCAATGCTAAGTAAGAAACACTTTGCCATGTGTAGAAGGATGTGAAATAAAGGCTGTGATGAAGACAGTGGTGACTGAAGATTAGCTGCAGAAATAATTTGACAACAATGGCTGATTTGTAATCAGCCTCAGTTGATACAAATATATTTTAATCTGTTGTTGTTAGATTTATATCAGCTGAAGTTATTTGCCCAGTTTTCAACATTTTTCTCCATCTTCCTGCTTTCCTTCAAGCTCCTGCAGCTTTTCCTTCATGCTCACATACCACTAAGTATAGAATCATAAACTCATAGAATCATGTAGGTTGGAAAAGGCCTTTAGGACCATTGAGTCCAACTGTTATCCCAGCACTGCCCAGTCCACTACTAGACCATGTACCTCAGCATCACATCTGCATGTCTTTTAAATACCTCCAGGGATGGCGACTCCACCATTGCCTTGAGCAGCCTCCTCCAGTGCTTGACAAAGTAGGGAGGAGGTTTGATAGGGATATTTTTTTATTCCCACTTTGCTTTTCCTTACCCAGCTGACCCAAGTCAGTGAGTGCTCCTAAGTTTGCTATCGTCTGTAATGGGACGTGGGGAGATGTGTAACAAGAGGTAGTGAAAGAGAGACCATGGCTCTGGCACAGGTTTGCTTATTGCCTGGGCTAAGCCAGTTGTGAAACCTCACCCTTGGTTTATAAACAAGGCTAGGTCCTGCATTTTTAAAATGCATGAAAACTTAGTAGTTCCTTCATACCCCATTTGAAATCAGTTTGTGTTAAATAACTTACAATAACGTTACCTTAAATCTTAGTAAATGTAATGTCTGTAGCTAAAGCAAAATTCAAAATTGTCTAATCCACTAGTCAGAACACCAGTGTTTCCTTTGTGCAAATTTCAATGAGTGCAAAAGTAAAACTGTGTCTAGTATTGAAAATCAATTTTATATCTTTGCTATCCTGTATGCTAACCTCTATGTCTGATAAGACCATAATGGTGTACCTGAGGGGTTCTAGCAAAAGCAGCAGGTTTTGGTTACCAGGCTCCTACCAGATACTCTGGCCTCTTCAGGGGAACATCAGGAGGCAAGCTGTCTACTAATAAATAATGTTTATGAGAAACACACATGTAAAAGAGTAACATAGAAAAATGTGGGTAATATCTTCAAAATCAAAATGAAGACTCAGTCCATGACACTGCATGAGTTTTACTTTTCCAGAGCAATTTATGCAGAGGACAAAAGTATACCTCCCTCCTTGGAATGCCTTGTCTTTAGTCTCTCAACCTTCATGTTATTTTAACTGGAGGCCTTTATGTATTAGGTCACAAATGCTTGAGGTTCCAGAAAGTGCTTCCAATAGAAAGCAATTGTGCGGAGCCTTAATGGGACTCAATAGTGTACAAACTTCAGACTGTCCTCTTCCACCCTGTTTAATATCTCTATTTAACATGAGCTTTCCCCAAGTTCAGAACTGTGGAAGAGTCATCCTTCCCCACTCCACCTCCCCTTATTACCAATGGCAATGACTAAACTGTTACCAGTTTCAGTGCTGTAAACTAGAGATTACTGCGGGCCCACAACACAACTAATCATGATAAAACCACTCTCCCTCCGTCTTGGTGGTGTGTTGCCAGGGGTAGTCAATTCATGGTGTTTGAGGTTTTGTAATTTGCATGTTAAGAAAACCTCTGTATCTGGGTGCTCAGAACATGACCCAGAATTGACTGCTGTAAATGGGGAACATCCTGTCGATTTGAGTATGTTGCTTTTGAAACAGGCCTTTCTGGCATTTCTGGGGTGCTTTCCTACTGAAAGATGCTCTGCTCAGAGTACATTTCTTTCCCCTCCCTCCCTATTTTTCATATTCATGGAACTAAAATGTCCATCGTGGCATTCTTCTGGAGAAGCTGGCAAATCATGGCATAGACAAATGTACTCTCCAATGGGTAAAAAATTGGCTGGATGGCCATGCCTAGAGAGTTGTGATTAATGGGATGAAATCTTGTTGGCAGCTGGTCACCAGTGGTGTCCCTCAGGGTTCAGTTTTGGGGCCAGTCTTGTTTAACGCCTTTATTGATGATCTGGATGAAGGTATTGAGTGCACTCTCAGTAAGTTTGCAGATGACACTAAACTAGGTGGGAGTGTTGATCTGCTGGAGGGTAGGAAGGCTCTACAAAGGGACCTGGACAGGTTGAACCATTGGGCCAAGGCCGATTGTGTGAGGTTCAGTAAGGCCAAGTATCACGTCATGCATTTCAGTCACACCAACCCCATGCAGCACTACAGGCTGGGGGCAGAGTGGCTGAGAAGCTGCCCAGCAGGAAAGGACCTGGGGGTGTTTCTTTTCCTCTACTCCTGTGTCTACCAACCTTTTCAGAGCTGTCACTTTTCTGGACTTTGCTAGCCAATAACTGAACAATTAGTCTGTAACATAACAGTGTAGGTAAGATAACTTCTATAATAACTATGATGATCTGAAAAAAAGTACTTGGTAAAAGTATCTTTAATTGAATGAGACAACAAGGTGTCCTGTGAGGTCCCCAAAAATGTCCAAAAGTTACAAATTTGGTCTTGGATCTGTCAGTTTCATCCTGGGTAGTAAAGGAGCAAAACAGTACAACCCCACCATCACCACCACCAAAACTTGTTTCTCTTTCAATCCACAGCAACTGCCTGAGGGACAGTCTTGTCTATTATGTGCTCTTTCTAGGAGACTGTTTCTGGTAAACAGTTTGCCTTAAAAACGTCTGTCACTATTATCCCTGCACTTACAGGGAACACTATTATTTTGAATGCACAAAATGCCCCACTGAGACAGCCATGTAAGCCATACAAGGCTGCCTGATGATGTTCTGAAAAATATTCTTTGAGGATCTTTCAGTATAGCTATTTCTTGAATTCGCTCCCTGTGGTAGAGTACAATTGCCCAAATGTTTCCAATACAGAAACCTCTAGTAAAAAAAAAAAAAAAAACCTGTTAAACTAGCCTGGTGAGCTGTAGAAGGACAAGAACCTCTATAAGGACTTTTCTCTCTAGAAATACTTGGGTTTTTTTTCAGGGTGATGCTTAGATACTCTAAAAGATGAGTGTCCATTCCTTACTCTCCGACACGTGAACTTTCTGAAAATTAAAATCCAAGGGCCATGCCATTCCCTTCTTAACTGCCACATAGGTTGCATTTCTCTTTACTGTGTTACATGTACAATAACCAGAGAGAACCTGAAAAAAAACAAAAGCACTACAAATTCAGGCAGCGTGTTTACAGTGGGGGTCTATAGGAAACTATAAGAATAGAAAGAAGTAACACAACATTGTCTGACTTAATGAAAATACTACAGGTCTACCTCTGTCATTCTGCCACCTTGTCCCATCTGCAGGCAAAAATATTTTCAGAGTACAATTAAGTTCCTGAATCAAAACTGAAGATTATTCATAAAATATTAATGTGATTAATAACTACTATGAAGTTACAGCACAATGTGAGAAGAGTTCTCTGAGGTCCTTACATCCTCCAGCCACACAAAGGACCTCAGAATTCCTACCTACATTTTATTTTTATTTGTTGCAGATGAATAGGGTTACTGCAAAGGAAGAAGACTTCTGGAATTAAACTTCAGAAATTTTAATTGTAAAATGTAGGAAGTTACAGTCTTTTCTTCTTCTGGTGAGGTTTCACTAGTCCAAACCTCACCTAGGAAAATGAAGGGACCCTGGGACACTATCCCTTGGGAAGCATGTAGTAGGAATAATAGAAGGAAGAAGGAGCTGAGGTTAGGAAAATTTGACCTATTAGCAAGGTCAGAGAGTTTGTTTAGTCTGTAATAGGCAAAAATGAGGGAGAACATGATGGCAGTTTTCTAATATGTAGACATTTATAATTAATTGTTCACCATATCCACTAGTCTTAGGACAAAAAATAATCAGATTAATTTTTAGTGAGATGTTAGGTTTAAATTCGATGTTAGGAAAAAACCCACTTCTTATTAAAGAAATATTAAAACAGTGGCACAGACAACCTAGGGAAGGAAGAGGGTTTCCTCCACTTTAGATTTTGGAAAGGAGGTGAAATAAGCCTCCCATTCAGACCTTATCCTACCTCTGAGAGGGAACAGATAATCCCCTCCATTTTGCAGCTCTATATGTCTACGATTCTAGAATTAATTTCTGGACTTATGAAAGGTTTCCAGCAGCACCCTGCTCCTTCCAAAGCTGCTCAGCAGCCTTCCCACCTCTCTGACAAACCTGTGGCACATGCAGTTCTGGATCATAGACCCTTTTCTACCTTGGCCACCCCACAGAACTCCACTATACCTTCTGGATGCACTAATAGATACCCAAGATAACCCTCTTTTACCCTGGAAGGGTCTGGTATTGTCGTCTCTTCAATGACACATGAAAACCTACACACAAAAATGCACATCCATGTAGGAAAATGCATGAGGATGGAAGACCAAAACAGCCAGCCAGATACAAATGCCATGTCTGGACACAAGGGGAGAAAAAACTCTAGTCTTCCTGTTGCCCATCTTGGAAACTTTCTGAAAAATTACATTCAGCATCTGCTGTTGTAGAGGCCTTGACCATATTTGTCCAACTTGGACAGAAAGGTTTCCCTGCTGGTTTTCCCAGTCTTTTACCTAAAAGAGAAACCTACTGTTTACACCTTCCATTTTCTACTGTTTCAACAATCCTTTGTCTTCTTGCCAAAAAGTATCAAAAGTGCTCTGTATGAAGGAGGAACCTTATGTGTCTCAGTGCATAACAAGAAAAAACTACACTGGGAGCCAAGGAAACTCTTTGGCTATTAAGTTCTGAGGGTTGATAACAAAGATGGTTCTTTTTTATTTTTTGCTAAGTCTTCCTTTCTTCTGGTAGCCCCCCCAACAGGATCTGTTCTTTACTTACCAAAATCTGAAAACCTTGTAATGCTGTTCAAAAAGCAAAAAGCAATTGCAGAAAAGAAGAAATGGCTTGTCACTAGAGCAGCTCACTTAATACTCTTCAGCTCTCTTCCATCCTTAGAGAGCCCTGCTGAGTTGCCTCTTCATAGGAGTTCCTTACTTTTTTTGTGAATGTGACTAATTCTAGCTCTGTTATTCAAAATTAAACCCCTTCTTCCTTTCCATCACTACCTTTGGGACCCACCTGTCCCTGCTGGGTCTGTGAGGATGTCTCCAAGGCTCTGCAGTCCCACACTAGGCCTGTGGCAGAGCATACACGAATGCCCTTTGAGAAAGAATGCAGGGAGGCCACCAAGCTCGGCTTCCCTCAGTTCTCACCATCCCACTGGGGAGAATAAAACTCTTAAATTGTTTCTTATTCCATAAAGTTGTCTTTACTCTTCTAATTACAACTGCATTGTTGAGCAATCAAGTACGTGATTTCTAACAGCTCCAGCCAGCAGCCATTGCCCCAATCACTTCAGATTTGTTTTGGAGCAAGCTGTAGGTTGCACAACTCCTCATCTGATCATGATATATACAGGCAGTTTAATGAAATACCTGGTTTTCCTCTAAAATGTAAAATCCATTGCTTTTCTTCAGAGGTGGTATCCCAGCACCTTCTGTTGCTCCTTGCCATTGCATGCTACATTTAAGTCATTTCATAATTTCAAAATCCTTGCTGCCATCTCACTGTAGATAAAAAATTTCTCCCAATCTAAGTCGTGTTTTCCTTGGCTTTTCTTCTTTCTTTTTTACCTCAGTATGTGATTCCATTTATAAAAATGGGGAAGTCAAACTGAAAAATTGCCTGTGATCTATCTGTTCTTTCTTAGCATTTCAGATTCCTGTATGTTTTCTCTGTGGGGGCTTCTTCCCATATTATTCTTTGTTCTCTTGATCAACAACCTGCCAGTCTTCTCCACTTTAACACTGTTCAGGATTCTCCATAGCATTGTTGCTTTCTGTTCCCGACTTCCTCCCTTTAGCACCATTCACAGTTTATTTTGTAAGCAAACAATCTTTCCTCTGAGTTTGATAGATGTTCTCATTCAAGTGGACCCTTGATCAATGTCTGTAGTTTGCTCTGACATTTGTCACCTTGAGCAATGGAAATTATCCTTATATAGTGAATTATAAGAATGATTCTCTGTTTTTTTCACGTTTATTCCACACATCTCTATTTCAAAATTGTTTATATCAAAGGCATTGCATCCTCAATACATTAATATACTCATTCCAGAAAATTCAGCACAGAGTGTGCTCATCAGAACCACACATTAAGGCAGTGAGTTCAGCTGTCTTTGTGCAGGATTGCTGCCTTCAGCTGTGAGGAAGCAGTGCCAGGTTCCCCAGATGCTCAGGAGAACAGAGCTGCCTCTGCCCCCTCGAATTGGGGCTGCTTTCATCCCTCTGGTTTAAATATCCTCAAAGCCAGAGACTGGCTTCATCAGGGATGAGGGTTGTGCAGTCTGCTCTGGTAGTTGTCAGCAATGAATGTGAATTCTTTGGGTTTTCGGGCATCAGCCAAGCCCAAATCCTCTAAGTGTGGAGTTGTCACGTGCATCACCAGCTGATGAGCCGCATTGGCACAGACATGCCTGATGAGTATACGGAGATGTGGCCCTGGGTATGCCTGATACAGCGGTAAGACTGGACCACAGGTCCTGAACTGGCAAGGGAAGTGCAATGGGGGTCAACTCAAAGTCTGGAGCCTAAAGGGGAAGTGTCTCCTCCCCTCCGCCAAGCAATGAGCTCACCAGACATGGCAAAAGGAGCCTGCCATAGAGACATGGAGTCACAGGGCTCTGGTTTAGGTGGCTGTGGATCAGAAGATTAAAGAGAAGACAAAGCTGAGTGGATTGCTCAGTTTCACTTTTGTTCTTTTCTTAGCAAAATATAAATGTACTAAAATTGTAGCTGAAAGTCAAAACACAAAGTATCTGAGTCTGCGTTTAGTTAAGTATTTCATCCATGTCTTTGAGAAATGCAAACAGCTAAAAATCTGAAGGTAGAGTGACATAACTTACTCTGCACTTATTGAGGTGTAAAGAGAGTTACTACACACTGTGTTACAATACAACATTTAAGAGTATGGTAGGGATCTCTTCTTAGCACTGAAAGTTATAAAAATAGTAAAAAAAACCTAGATTCAACTTTCATTCTGAATGTTCCATCATATTAAAATTTGAATTATAACTTATTTGTTGTGCTCTGTTTAGAATTGCTAACCCAGATAAAAATTCCAGTAACTGTTTTCACAAACGCCTGAGTAAGGCATTGAGAACTGGAACCATTGTTTTTATATGATAGTTTCGCAAACAGATGGGTATGTCTTTGAATGAAACCAATGGGAACATTAAGCACTGCCTTCTGGGAATATTAAACATGGAGATTATTAGCTGATCTCCAAGAACACAGCTTTGTGTCAGGTTCTATTTTCTCTGTTTCTACACATAAACACTGCATATGTATGTTGGGCTACGGGTGGAGCAATTTACTCTTATACTCCCTCGTTTAAAACTGCATTTAGTAGCTTAGATCAGGACCAGTTTTATGTTTCTGTCATTCTTTTTTCTCGTAGAATTCAGTTTTACTGTGGGATTTGCAGAGGTGTGGAAGATGATGTGGAAGAGGGAGCGGGGCTGGGACCATTGGTGCATTTTTGGTTCCTTCTGGAGCAGAGAGGGCAGCTGGGATTCGTGCGCCCCAGCAGTGTCTAATGCTGTTGGGAAACATGCCATGCCATAGCCCACAGCTTCAACACTGAGAAAGGGAAGGAGGAAAGCCATGTTAAGATCTGCAAGTCACTTAAAATCTAGGGAAAGAAAACTTTGCCTGTCTTGCACAGAATACTTATGAAAACAAGCCTTAGACAAAAGGATTTTTGGAAGTATTCTCAGTAGCTTCAAATGGCGTATTTCCAAAGTGTCTTTGGAAAATAAGGAAGGGAAGATTTATTGAAAGGTGCCTGTAGGGGGAGATGGTTGCCCAGGAGATTGACCGTAAACATTTCATCTCCAGGTCACCAGCCCAAGCCAGCTCTGCTCGCTAGTGGCCAAAAGCCTACTGTGCTATTGTCATTTGGGAAGGGCATGAATCATCTGACAGTCTGTGGAGACATGAACTTGTCTGGTTCAATAACATATATAAATTATTCCTTCTAATCCTTTTGGGGACTTCTGAAGTACACACAAATTCAAACATCTTTCTGAACGTTTCTACAAACACTAGTCTAGAAGATCCTAGTAATTTTAATTTAAAAAATAAACTGACTAACTTATAGTCTCTCCTGCTTTCTTTCCTTTATAAATAAAGTTGATTGTGTAGTCCCCTAAGAAGTCACAAAACTTCATAAGAAGCCCTTATCATCTGTTTTCTTTTAAAGTATAGCAGACCATTGGAATTTTGGAGAAAAATAAATTATGTTTGGGACCATTTTTTTCCTCTAGAAAAACAATAATAAACAAGGCACTAAACAAAATGTTTTGCAGCAGCCACTGTCTGAAGCGCATTGTAGCAAGGCATGATATGCTGAAATGCAACTTGATCAGATTTGATTTGGGGTGATGTCTTTCTTTAATCCACTGGAGAAGAGAACAAAGCTTAAATTATTTTATTTAATAACAAACAGACAATAATATCAATAGTACTTCCCATTTAACTTATGGCAACCATTAATATGTGCTGCGCGCATACCCAAGGAAAACAGGCATTTTCCCCATTTGGTTGGTTTCATCTTTTGAAGTATGTCTCCACCAAAAAGCAGATTTCAATTTCCTTCAGGGACCACAAAATACCCAGCTCTTTTCCCCTCCCTCACTGTGGTTAGAAGTTTATTTTTCAGTTGTGGTAAGTGCTTTGCACCATATTTATCTGCATGTTGTTTGTTTTAGGAGTGGAGCACAGAACATACTATTTTCAACATAGTCTTCTACCAGGGGAGAGAAGAACAAGCAAAAGGCTGTACAGAAATAGTTTAATGAAATTGTTATGTGTAACCATACTGGTTGAATCAGAAAGTCTGCAAGATCCTCTAGACCATAGCGGAGGAGCTTCTCCTGCAAGAGATGCGCGACTGAGACCTGCACACAGGCACCACCCGCAGCAGACATGAGTTGCCCTTGCTTTTGCACACAACCCCAGGCAAGTCACTTCACTTTCTAGAGGCTTTGTCCACATAATGGACATTTTTTTTACATAATTTCTGCCCTTGCTTCTTTCCGTTCGTTACAGCTCGTTAGGACTGACACATGTACAGGGTTCTCACAGTCTTTCACATCGCTGCAAAGGCAAACTGACATTGACAGCTGGTGAAAGCCTAAGCCTCATGGGAAATAGGCAAGCCACCCTAGGAGGTCTCCTAGTTCCTTTCATTTGTCAGTGTGATGATTCCACCACCACCAAATTCAGCAACTTCCATGAGTTTCTGAGTGATTTTCAGGTATATAAGCCTGAATAGGGTTTAGCCTTCTTTTGGAGGACACCAGAGATGTAGTGGTGGAAGTGATCGCTGTGTAATGAGAAGAAAAGCTTTGTCATCTTCTTTACTTCTATTTATGCTGAGGCAAAGTGAGAAAATAACAATATTAAACCAATATTGAAATCCTTGTTAAATATGTTGGGGTGTGTGAATCTGTGCACACACACGGTTTTCACACTGCAAAAGCAAAGATGACTGTATCTTCCTTCCTGAAGAGCCATCTAAATGAATGGAGAACAAATATGGTAAGGTATCTCTAAGGAAAGTCCTAGCAGTTTGAAAAAGATTATTTTAATTGATTGTGTAGTTCTGAATATTTATTTAGTGCAAACACTCTATAAAGAGTTGAACAGGACGACCTAGAAGAGTTTATCTGAAAGCAAGAAACAAGCAGATGGAATTCTGGTATTTCCAGGTAAAACTCATGAGGAAAAATGTGTATGTTTCTTGTTTGCATGTAGAAAACATGTTTTATTTGTTTCTTGATTTGTTAGGTTTCAATATATTTTTGCTTTGAATCATAGAATCACAGATTATTTGGGTTGGAAGGGACCTTAAACTCTACCCAGCGCCACCCCCTGCGCTGGGCAGGGACACCTCCCACCAGACCAGGTTGCTCCAAGCCCTCTCCAACCTGGCCTTGAACCCTTGCAGGGATGGGGCAGCCACAGCTTCTCTGGGCAACCTGGGCCAGGCTCTCGCCACCCTCACACCAAAGAAGTTCTTCCCCAGATCTCGGCTCCATCTCCCCTCTTTCTGTGTCAACCCCTTCCCCCTCCTCCTCGGGCTCCTCTCCCTCATCACGAGTCCCTCCCCAGCTTTCGTGGAGCCCCTTGAGGGACTGGAAGGGGCTATATAGTGTTTCCATCAGAAGGTGAATTTGTTACATTGAAAATTAGATCTGTCCACAGCTGGGAAAGCTTTGGCTTTCATTAGGTTTTGGCACATGGAACATTTTGGAAGAAAATATAGTTTTTAATTAAATAGAAAAAGTGGATAGAGCCTGAACAGCAAATTAAATATATGAATGAAAATGGGTGGGAACTTAAATGGAGACATGTACTGACAGCGCTGCTCTACGACATTTTTCAAAAGTAATTTTTAATTCATCTACAATTCAGTTCTTTTGCCTGTATTGTTTTTTGCTTTGGTTTTTTTCATGTACTTGCACATATGTATTGGTCCTTTGTACTTGCCTGTAAAGAAATGTCAGATTTAAAACTAAAAGAATGGAAATTTAGCAGCTCTACTAATTCTAAAAAAAACCATATTCTGCAAAGTACTTTCATCTAAATCCCTGTTTAAGCAGCATTGAGAAGTACTAAGGGTTACAAGATATGACTGAAATAAAGACAAAATTAAGACTTTTTAATTATTATTATTATTCTGTAATTAAGAATTAATCCAATCAAACAGCCTTCACAACCTTTGTAAAAAAAAACAAACAACCTTTGTTTCAGGACAATTCCCACTGATATCAATGAAAGCCTTGACGGAGTGTAGGTAATATTAAGTAATTACCTACCTGTAACATTAAGAAATACTTACAGTTAAGCCAGATATTTTTTTTTTTTTTACTGCAAGCCTATAACATACTCTATTTTGCTCTATTTTAGGGTCATTTCCAAGTTTTTGAAAGCTACATTTAAAATACAGGGTTTTTCTAACTACCTAGTTTCATGTCAGAGGGAGTTTAGGAAATTTTCATGCTAAATTGTGACACATCATCATTAATGTTAAAACTGAAACCCTATTTTTTTCTTTCACTTTGGTTCGTGTGATCATGTCCTTCTGTGCCTCATCGGTGTCATAGTCAAATTCACTGTCAGCACAAAACTTAACTGAACCGTACACAACAGGGAATCTTGCACATTTCCAGTTTGCTGAGTTTTCCCCCAGCTTTTCTTGCTCCGGAGCCCAGGCGCTCAACGTCAGGCAGCAGCTCCCTTGCAGGGCCAATCGCCAGGAGCCTGCCCGGGCTCTGGAGTGGAGTCCAGGGCAAGAGGCAGCAGAGCTTCTGCTGAGGTGCCTGAAATGAGTCCTTGTCCCCGGGGCAGAGGACCAGCAGGGGCACCGCCAGGATGAACCCTGCTGTGCTCTAACAGTGCATCAGATGAGAACTTGCCTTTCAGATGTCCCTCCCCAGCTTTCGTGGAGCCGTGTTGTTTACACACAACCCCCCAGCCAGATACAAGACCAGTTGGGACATGAACTGGGGCTTTGCTGCTCAGGAAAATGGTCCATGACTACCAGCAGGGAACCTGTCGGCTACTGCCCACCCTGCATTAAGCAAAGATGCTGAATGATGCTAAGAGTAGTGAGTGTTGACAGGTAACAAAAGCAAGGGGGCTACAGCCCAGCTGCCCAGAGACCTGTAGATTTAGCTGAACATGCCTGCCAGCAAGAAAGCTCCTGCAATGGTGAGGACATTTGTCTGGTCAGCTATTTTTGCAGGGCAGTGGTTACTGTGAGTATTTATGAAGTGTGTACAGACATCTATGTAGCTTACTGGGAAATGAGTGATAGTCTATTTTAGAAGTATTTTGATTATACATAAAGACTGGGTAGTGACTTCTGGATCCTAGCTGCAGTGTGCTGTACCCATCGTTTGACGTTTGGCCAGTGTTCTGCTGCCTGTCACACTGCCTGAATGAAGGAAACTTGAGTAATGGCTCTGATATCGAGTCAAATTTGTAGCAAGGCCGGGGTGGGGGCCACTCAAGTCTCCAGTTAATGGGAGTGGTAGCCCTGAGAGAAAAAGCCATTTCCATCTCCTAGGAATCCTAAATCTGTGCCAATGCCTGCTCTGCAAGACCAGCATTGTCTGAAGCACTGATTCTAATCAGGGACCAACGCAGAGTCCCCCTCACTCATGCCCAGCCCCATTTATCCAGCAGCAATACTGACAGAGCTGGCAATGCCAGCAGTATGTGCTGTGAGCACCAAGGCTTTGCCTGCACAAAGGCATGTGTAGGGTGTGCTTTTGGGACAGATCTTTTGCCTAAAGGATCCAAGACCTCTCATGTGGACATCTAGTGCCTCCTGTCATGACAATAGCAGTCTCTAATTGTCAGTCACAGCTACTTAGCTCTTTTCATCTTTGTTCTTTGCTGCAGGACTCACCCTGCAATGAGAAGACGGGATGCCATGTGCTTCCCAACAGATCAAGAAAAACGTAAGTGGAGGCATCTGATCTAGTAGTGTGTATTATATTGTTATGAATTTCAGTACACTTCATACTATTTCTCGGATTTAATGGTCCTGGGACAAACTTATCCTTAGACCTTTTCAGCAACTTTGCAAGCAGATAATTTGCTGAAGTCTGTAGAAAGTATTTCAGGTTGAAGCCTGCTGAGGGCATGGGGACCTTCCCTTCACCTGATTGGCAGGAAGCAGCTACTAAGCAGCACTAGGAAAGAGTTAGAAGATCCATGTGCTGGTGCAGTTGACCTGTAAGATTGTCATTTCTGCTTCTGTAAAGCCAGAGTCAATGTGGTGTCAAGAGGGCAGTATTCCATAACCCCCTTGTATAATGAGAACTACCTAAAAGGTAAAGCAGCATCATCACACTCCATATCTCCTGGTGAAACTGAGAGAAAATTAGGTTGTCCAACTTCAGCTATTTATTCAGGAATTTGGCCAAGATAGCAAGGCTAATCTCACTCTTGCCAAATCTATGTCACAGGGTATTCATGTGGTCAGCATCTTGGCAGCTACACTGTACACAACCCCTGTTTAGATAACTCTTTTCATACAAATACTCTAGAAGGACCTGGCTTTTACATACAAAGTAATTGTGAACCGGAATGTTCTTATTGCATGAGTGCAGCAAAATATTTCTGGAAAATTGCTTTCCTCCTCCCCACTAATCAGTTACAATCGCATGGAATAGCCAGGGTGTATTGCAGATGGAAACAATCAGGGCTCAGGAAAATATTCAGTTTTCATTAGGAGGGGTTCCCCCCCCCCCAAAGCTTATGGTTTGATTACTCTTATTTTGATGTTCTCCAATCTCTTGCAGCACAAGATTATCCTCATCTCTTAAGAACATCTTGATTACAAGGTTGGGAGTATGGGTTTAAATTTAATAGAACTGTTGACTTACTTAGATACGAAACCCACGTCTTGCACAAGGTGACTCTCCTCAGACTCCCACAATAATCAGTGGAATGGCAGAGGCTCCTCCAACCAACGACTCACAACTCCCACTTCAGGCTCCTGCTCTGAATCTGGCTGACACTGAAATTAGGTGCATAAGGTGAGGCCAAGTGAATCCTTTCCTTTGGTTCTTGTTGTGACTAATGGGTCAATTTGCAGAAGATTTGCTAGGCTACCTGTTTATTTTCAGAGAAAACAGTTAATATCCAGAGAAACAGCTTAGACATACCAAGAAAGCAGGACAGAAATGTTCCTAGCTGTGACTTTATGCTGGATTCACCCTTGCCTTGTGGCGAGAAAAAATATGGAGGCATCACCACAAATCTCCCTATTTGGGTCTGTTCCTTGTAACAAAAAATTGTCCTTATCCTAACCCCCATGCAGGGTTCCAACAGAAGACATTTTGGGGGTGAGCTGAGGAAGTGAGACAAAATGCCCAAAGGAATTTCATACTCTGGTGATTTTGTAGACGATGCATGTTGGGGTTACTGGTACTCTACCAAGCTGATGCATATCAGGCCTCAAAAAATTCCATGTCATTAGCACTGGCACAAGGATATATTTCCCTATTACCCCTTAATGTAAGGCAGTATAGAGGAAAAAGTACCGAAGGGAAGGCATGACAGATGTGAGTCACCTCTATTAACTTGCAAAAGTCATGTACATGTGTCAAAACAGCATATTAAAATGGATTAGCCATTCATACAAATAAGAACAACATGTGTGTTTGTTTCAGCTAGGATAAAAATCACAAAGGCAATCAGTTCTCGTACAGCATATGTGAAAGAAAACTTGGCACAAAGGACAGCTTATCCCAAGTGTTCAGATGCACGTTTTAAGTAAACACATTGGGTTTTTTCATCTTGTAGGTTACTAGTCTTCTCCAGCAAACCATGAGAAACCACAATTTAAAGGGAGAAATAATAACTTTACACCCCCAATTTATTCTCTAAAGTCACTACTTTTCATCTTGTTTGATTTTTTTTCCATCTGGCTTTCAATCCTATTCACACAGACATGCTAAAACAACATTAAACTGCACAGTAAATACATTGTTACAAATACAGTTTTCTGGATAATAAATATGCATGTGGGCATTTTTACATGACTCTTTTTAATGAAAATTTTACCATGTATGGAGCTGCCACTTAGAATGCACACAGCACTTTTTGCAGCAGCTGGACTCCCACTGCCAACCACACACAACAACCACGTCAAGAGATGGACTGTATTTACTCAAAAGGTTTTGGACCAAAGAAGGAGGTTGCAGCTTAGAGAAACATAAGTATTTTGATATTATCACATAATATTCCCAATAATTTGTTCCTTTCGTTGTGGTTTTGCAAATATCTATCAGCCACGCTTCAGAGTTGATAAGAAATGTCACTCTGCTCATCAGTTCTCACATGCAGCAGAAATTTGTTGCTGGCTAAGAGCAGGGGAGACAGGGTGAGATGCAGTATATCCCAGGGTAGAGAGGTAATTCCTTCCCTCCAACATCACCCCCATGGGCTCTCTGACAGAGCAGGCGATCAGAGTAGCAGCCAGACAGACCCTCAGCCTCACTGCCTCACAGGTGAGCTTTCTGAAAACTAGTCAGATAAAAGTATTTGAGGCAGCATGTCCACGCATCGCCCACTTTTAAACTAGACCCCAGTGTTCCGTTTATTTCAATGGCAACAGCAAACACACAGGACTACTGCATTGCTTTGGAAAACAACAAAGCCAGAGATATTCTTTTGATCACACTTCAGGTAAGTGCCCTTGCAATTACAAAGGCACCACCACAGTCACCCCATGTTTTCAAGCAGAAAAGCTTGAAAGTTCCTCTTCTGAAGCAGAAGCGCTTACGCCTTGTGCAAGATGCAGTGATTGCATCATTGCAGAGCCCTGGAAGCAACAGTTCCAGCCAGGGGGGATGTGGCGTGGCAGGGGGGGAGGGGGGGAAGTCCAGAGGCTCGCTGGGGGCTGCCTTGTGTGTTGGCTTTACTTAGTCCTGGGTAAACTGGGGAAATGCGATACAATCCCAGCACCAAGTATTGGGTGGTGGCCATGCATAGAGACTGCTGCCTGCTGCTGTTGAGCCAAATTAGCTTTGCTGTTGCTATCAATAGCAACTCTCAGGCAACCTGGCTGATAATCCACTTGAAATCTTTTAATTGTTTTCAACTAATGTCTCTTCTCAAATATACTTAAGCTGGTCACTTCTATTAATTAAAAACAACCTCAGCCATCCCTGAGGTTTTTTACATCCCCATCATTCAGAAGTAGAAAGATTTTTCTGCTTTAATTAATTAGTTGGAGAATAAAAGTCGATATCCAGCTGCTATCCACAGGTTTTTTTCCTGTGGAATCAATTCCCCCACAGAAAATAGACATTTGTGCTGGAAATGCTGACTCAGACTAAATCAGAAGACTGTGATCAGGGATGTCAAGAGCAGCCAAGATTAACATTGCATTAAATCCTTGCAGTTGAAAAGCCACCACAGCAGTCAAGACCCTTCTCCCTGGATACCCACTGTGTTTTGTCGCCTCCCAGTTTCTCCTGTCTCTCTCACATTTTAGGACATGAGTGTATAAATGTGTGCACACACATGTGGGAGGGTGCTAAGCCCCCCCGCCCCCCAGCTGTGGGAGTGCCATGGGTGCCAGCAACACCTCTGCGCACTCCAAGAATTACCCCGAGCCATCTCAGGAGCCAGAGGAGGAGGTGACATTCAGTGGATATCTTTCTCTGCCTGACAGGACACGTAGAAACAGTCCAGCTGGACAGATTTCATTCTGTGCAGAGGGGACCAGCAGAGGATTTTTGCAATTTATTGGCTTGAAAGCTCAGCATTTTAATGCCTCACTGACTAGAAAGCTTTTGGGCACGAAATCCTGAGAACATGAGAACCGGCCTTGGAAAACAGTGTTTGTTCCTGCCCCTTTTTTCCATCTTCATTTCAGCAAGCACAGAGCATAGTCAATCTTGAAAGGAGAGGTATAATAATACTGGTAATCTATAAGCTGGCAGTGGAATGCAGTTTATAAAGTAAAACAACAGCCATTCAGGTTTCTGAAAATCCCTGTAATGAGTACAATTGTAGAGGAAGTTGTTCTGCCTTTCTCCTGTCTTTCAGAGAAAGCTCAGCTGGCAACAAACAGCGATGGAAACAGAAGCGGGCTTTCAGTCGCAGCGACAGTCCCTCCAGCTCAGGTGGAGGCACAAGGGCGAGGAAGGATGAATAGCAAACACTGCTCCTGCAGCTGCCATAGTTACAAATCTTTGCTCTCTCAACATCAGGTAATGCCATATCTTTCAAGATCTGGAAACTATTTTAACTCTTAAAAGCATTTAAAGTTTACTGTTATTCCAATGAGACATAAAGCAGGGTGCAGGAGGAAGGGGCTCTTACTCTGCTCACAATGGTCCCATGGCCACTGTGGGAGTAGGCTGCTCGGTCATGTACTTGCCAGCTAGTTTCCTGGCAAATGCACTTACCTTGCTCAAAAGGCCATTTAGTTCTCAGGGGAACAATCGTCTCGGGTGGGATCTCCTGGATAACACTCTGCACCATGCCTTGTCTTGTCCAGCAGTAAAAAAGGCTGGTCTTCCAGGCATGTTGGCTCAGTGCTTCCAGCCTTAGCTGGAGCATCCCCAGGGAGCTGACCTCCACCATGACCACGAGGTCTCCACAGTCCCACCGCTAAGGCTTATGTTGCACGTTGCCAAAAGGTCCCCAGCACCAGCCCTGATGCTCCTGCCGAGGCAGCAGAGATGATGCAAACCCCATCCAGGGGGGCAGCTGCGAGGTACTGGAGCTGCGCTCATACTTCTGAGCACCTCTCCCCAGCTTAAAAATACAAGCAGAGGTTCTGCACCCCAACTGCCTTTGCAGGGAAATTGTCTAAGCAACTGTTCTCCTCAAACCTTGGGGAATAGTCTTTTTTCATGACAGTCATTGTAAGAGCAGTGACCTACAGCCAATGGTGCTTGCTCAGTTGATGTATGACCAGCCCTCCTGTATCATCTTGATGGTGAAAAAGAAGCCACACTTGAATCGATATGTCTCAGTACAGGCCTTTGGGCAATCAAAGGATAGGTGATACACAAATTATATTTCCTTCGTCCTGGTGCCCTTAGAAGAGCCAGGAGAAGTTCTTTTTAATTTATGCATTTGGCCAAGCACCAAATATTATGAGCCAGATGGTGAAAAGCTATTCTTTGTGAAGATTTGGCTTGTAATGTGATTATTCAAGTGACGGAACATTATTCAAGTGATGGAACCTTTTTCCTGAGTTTGGTGTGAAATAGTCAGGTACTACCTCTCAAACTCCATGTTGCTCAGTTCATGTTGGAGTCCCTCAAGAATGGAATGGCACACATCTGGATTCCTGGTGCCTGGTCTCTGGGTGAGCTGTAAGCACAGAGGCTTTCCATGTGTCTTTGGTGAGTACTGTTTAGGCCAAAGAGCATATTTCTGTTTATCTCTCACCAGGTAAATTATCACATTTTCCCAGTGCTATGATTCTATAACTGCTCATTGTGCTTGTCCCAGAATTACTTACATCTCTCTTGTAAAGGAAAAAAAAACATCATCTTGAGTTTTGGGGTTTTTTTGTGTAGGCAGGGTTTTATGTTTGCAATATGCAGATTTGTTGGGAAATGGGAAATCTTAAAACAATCCCATAACAGTAAGTGAAAACCAGAGAGATAAAGGCATCTTGAATATAAGAAAACTTGATGCTGGAAAATAAATTGGTTTTTGATTTAGCCATGCTCCATATAGTAAAATAAAAGCAGCAGTTCTTTACCTCTAATAAGGTTGGTTTTGTATGAAAGACTAAATTTTCTCTTTTATCATGTTTCTTTCAAAAGAATTCACGCTACAAAATAAGAGAAACAGAGAAACAAAAAATTTGGATATAAACAAAGTGTGGTATAGCTGATTTGGGATCCATTATCTCCCAAATTTAAAAAATGAAACAACCACCAAAAACCCAGCTCACAATGTTTTAGGTTATTGTACCAATGAGTGGAAATTCTAGATCTCTGTACTCAACAGACTGTTCCTGAGTCTGTGATCATTTTCAAGACACGTTCCAAACCCCCTTTAGAGCTTGAATGAAGCTTCATTCTTCATTGCTTCTAATTTGTAAATCTAAGTAACTTGGATTGAGAGTGTTCCAAAATGCATTTTAAAGTATGTCTTTATAGTGTTAAATTAGAAACAGAAAGCGTTACTCTTCTAAGATAAGTAAACGTCCTAAAACAAGCCAAGTTTTACTGCTCTGAGAATTACTTATTGACTATCCTACATAACTAATGGTAAGTAAATGTAATAAGAACTCCTGCTGGTTTTGTCTATTCATATAAGTTTATTTGGGTATATAGATACAAGCCAATCTGTTTAATCCAGCCCAACTACAATGTACATGGCAATTCTTAGAACAGCAGTGCGTGCAACTGTGCTGGTGGATCTCTGCAGCCACCACAGAGATGCTATTTCTGTTTCTTGCTGTTATTGCCACTGCTCTCATTAAATGTCCCCCGATGCAAGCACATGCTCACACATGCACTTCACACCTTCCGGACACATAGCCAGAGCCACAGAGAATTGACAATCTGCTATTCATTACCAATACCTAACCCCTCTGCCTGCCAAAGTCATTACGTGCAAAAGATTCAGCTGGACTGAGTGAGCAAGAGGTGAATTATTAGCTTCATGTTTAAATTTAATCATCATAATCTAGGAAAGAAATATTGTTACTCTTTGCAACTGAGTTCTACTGGATTTCCCTGACATTGAGGTTTGCAACAGACCAGCCTGCAGAAAAAATCCTACTGTAGCTTCTGAAAGTACAGAGAGTGACACCTCAAAGTCCAGCATCATTTCTAGTGTCACAGATTAATAATTGCAATTGCAATAATTTCATAGAATCATAGAATTGTCCAGGTTGGAAGGGATCTATCAGATCATGGTGTCCAACCACCAACCCACACTGACAGAAGCCACCACTGACCCATGTCCCTCAGCACCATGTCTGCCTGGCTTTTATTTATTTACTGCTGGGTATACTGCTGCTGCACTCTCTATGGATTCTGAAGACAACTTAGTTTTCTTTTAGGCACCAGTGGTTCTGCTGACACCAACTGAAGTCAGATGAAGTTAAATTTATTCTTAAAAAGTGTTTAGAATTCTGATTGGGCTTTTCCTGAAATTTAGTGCAACAGCTATGAAGACAGTTCAGCTGCTTAGTAGCTCAGAAAATCTCAGGAATCAATTCTGCAGACCTTTCTGCAAGTCTTGTTAGTTTTGAAGATAATGGGAACTCAGATGCTCAGTGCTGAGTGAATGGAGGCAGGTCTGCTCAATGAAACCTCTCCAAACAACTGCAGCCTTCCAAGAGCATGCGGGCAAAGCCAGGATTAGAGCACCAAGGTCATGATAGGTGAGACAGACCACGATGTCACCCTCAGTCTGTGGGGCCAGGGATGGTGGCATAGCTGGCACCGACTGTGCAGGAGCTTGTCTCCCCCAGTAAGAGAAGGAAAGGCAGGGGAGGGGCTGAGCCCTCGTAGTCTGCCTTGAGTACATCTCCTCTTGTCTCAGACATCTCCGTCACATTTCAGTCCCAGCTTCCATCCTCCTCCGCCCCATCCCTCTGTGGGAGCTCAAAGCCACCTGCCTGTATGACCCTGCTTCCCAGCCCTAACCTGGTAGCAAGGCTGAAGAAGCGTTACTGCCATCCCCGCTGACAGCTCCCCTGCTGAGGACCCAGCTTGTGGGCTGCTGTCATCCAGCCTCTCCACAAGCCTCTTTCAGCTGTAGTCCAAGCCCCAGACTGCACTGCCAGGGCTCTGAGGCGTCCCCAGGATGGTTTCAGCAGGGCCTACGCAGCTCAGCTGGGGTCAGCATCACCATCTTCAACTCGCTTCCACTTAAGTGTCCTCCTGCCCCTGGGACCTGACCCCAGACTCACAGGTCCTCCCATGACAATTGCTTACAATGGATGGAGGCAGGTGAAGGAAGTCCAGAGACTGAAGCAAGAAAAAATGGAAGGAAAGGCCTTCTCTTTTATCTATTTCAGTAAAATTTGTAATTGGATCTTCTCTTTCCTGGAGTGATAATCCTGTCCCACTTCCTGTGTGACCCAGCTGTAGCCCTGGGAGGAGGAAGTCATTTATTTCAAGTCCTGTTGATTTAAATGTGTCTCAGCTTTTAGGGTGGCATCTGAGGCTGCCTGAGACACCTTTCTCACCTGCCACCAGCGTCCCAGCAATCGGAGCCAGGGACCGGGCGGCCGCAGCTGGGGCCCTGCGCAAAAGGCTGGTCGGGGAGCACAAGCAGGGCTGATTTGTTTCACCCCATCTCTCCAGCCCCCATGCTGACAGACAGACAGACAGACAGCCGTCCCAGTGGCACCCAGCAGCTGGGACGATGCCAGCACTCTACATCTCCTACATGTTGCCTTAGAAACAAACATAGGGACATGTTTTTTTTCTTTCTTCTCTCTTTTTCTTTTCCTTTTTTCTTTTTTTGTTTTCTTTCTTTTTGCTCCTTGGGTGATGCCCTTTGTGCCAAAGCTCAAGGTGGAAGGGAAAAAAGAGGAGGATAAAAGGAAAGGAGAAACAAATATCAAAGACCATAAAGCATATTTTGAGACCAAATATGAAAGCAAGAGGCACTGAGAGCTACTGGTCTCATCCCTGGCTGCTGCCCTTCTGCGGTGTCGGTGGGAGGTCACGGCTGCCACACAGAGAGCGGTTGCAGGGACCAGCTGTAACATCTGGTTTGCATTGAGGGATCTGAACACTGAAACTGGGCAATGTTTGTTTTCTCTTGCTTGAGCCTGAATCAAAGTTTTAATTAAAGAATGCTCTGAGATGGTTTCAGTGAGACTGCCCAGGGTGAGCGTGCAGAGGGTGCTTTTTCAGGGATATGAGCTGGTCATGGTCCAACCTGCTCCCCGAGGCCTCAGGTGGGTTTTGGGGTGAGGGGAGAGCTGCAGAGTCTCAAGTGACAGAGATGGATTACAAGCATCCTACAGTTGCATTTGCGTATTCAGAGGCCCAGGCCCCCAGGAATAGCCAGTGTCCCCAAGGACCGTATTGCCTACTGGGTGACTCCTCCTTTTGCCACAGCTATACCCATGGCAGAGCAGCCTCTGCCCTTCTCTTTGCAGAACCGCCTCATTCTTCCTGTGGTTCCTCCTTCATTCACAGCCAGCCCAGGGCTCTCTTCTCACCCTTCCAGTATGTAGTGTTGCAGTGATGCCCTCTGCCACCGCTGGAAACAGCTCTGCTGCTGCTCAGCTGCTGCTCTAAGACATTAGCTCTTAAGCTTTTGTATTAGGCAATAATTTTTTCCCCCCAGATAATTGTTTTTCGGACAGTTAGTAGCTCTTTAAGATAATTTCTGAAAGAGAACAGCACTATCCCAACTTAGGAGCAGCTGGTACCACCATAATAAAATATTTCAAGTACATCAGGTCTCTAGAAACCCCTTGAGACAGTTCCCAGCCCATGGTAAAACTGCAGCAGCACTTCATCTCTCCAGGGCTATGTCTGTTTGGAAAAACACCCAGCGCACGTCCTACACAGAGCCCAACCCATGAGGCAACTCAGCCCACAGTCAATACGCCAGTCAATCTGCAGTGACAACCCAAAACCAGAAACCAAAGCAGAGAGGTAGTTTTATGGGATCTCCTTCTACAAAAAATGGTATTAAAGGGCATTAGCCTGTTGGAGACAGCTCAGACTTCTAGATTGCCATCCGTGTGCCCTATAAATCTGTTCTTTGTTTTTATGTGTAAATGATGCAATGCCTTCAAGCTTCCTCAGTCAGGGATCATTATTTCATTTCTCAGGTGGCTGAAGCCATAGGCTTTGTGGCATCTATGGCCACCCACGACGTGTTCTCTCTGCCCAGAAATTAACTTCCTCTTAGGCCTTGTTTTCTAATTGGCATCTGCAGAACTAAAAGTCCACTGACCACTGCATGTCATGGGAACAGTTGGGAAACTATCTCTGGAATGATAAAATCATTTTGATCCCAAAGTATCATGTATGCTTAAACGAAGGCCTTCTCTGATAGAAAGAAGACAATTAGGGACACGTTTTGATATGATACCATGGTAAGAAAAAACACAGTTTTCATGAGTAAAATCTACTTGGAGAATAGCATTCGCCAAGGAAGATTAAATCCTTGCTTTATCTAATCTAATATTCCATCTTTGACAGATTTTTATCCTAAATATTCTTTACTGAATGGGAGTGCAGCTTTACAAATATCATAGGACTCCTAAGCCATTCCTGGGGGTGGTTCTCAGCAGTGGAGTTGTGAAAGTTTATTTGTCTCCTTTGTCCTACCTATCGATGATAAGCACATCTCATGCTTTCTTCTACTCCCACTAAACTTGCATCCTCGGTGTTGTTTGTTTTACCTAAATGTTTATAAATCCAAGGAGTTAATCATCCATGAAAAACAGTTTCCTGAGCACAGAGGCTTTCCTGCACTGCTCCAACTGTCCCTGAGAAATTACCCAACTCCATAACACTGTCTAATGCCATGCTACCAAAACCAGTGATTTTCTGATAATATCTGTTATCCTTCACTTTTTGGCAGACTGAAATTGCCTTATTAGCAATTAAAATAAATTTAATGGAACAGTGCAGAGGTCAAATTATTACCGTATAAACACTGATGAACATTCTTTAAACTGTGTAAATCCTTAAAGCCTGAAAGGATAATCTTCACAAATTACAGTTACTTTCATGAACCTGGGGTCAAAAACCTCAAATAAAACTAGCTTTTAGAATGGCCTGGTCCAAAGCCCAGTGAACTCTATGAGAATCAACTGCATCCCAAGGATTTAGAGTAAATTTCCTCACTGCCTGAGTGAGGATTCTTGCTGAGGAAACACAGTAGAAAAGACAACAGCAGATAAAAGCACGCATTTATATAGAAACACAAATATATTTGCAAAGACATTATATGCTTGCAGGCAAGTCCACTCTTCCCTTACAGTGGGAAAGTGCATTATAAGATACTTCAGATAGTGATTATTTAATCTGAGGCCATATGCGTCATAAAAACTGACAGAACACAGGGAGAGACATCATTTTCTCACAGAAGAAAATCTGATTGAGACAACTTTTAGTCTACAAGGTTGTGAATGACTAAAACATGAAAACATGTTATTTACCTTCTGAATGAACTTCAGAAAAAAAATGGCACCATTAAAAACATGGATGTTCATGCTGTAGATAGTACAAGTAGTTCTTGCCCTTTCTCACAGTGAAAATGCTCAGAGAATGTTTTTGGACAGGGTATTTCCAGAAAAGAGTCTCACAAAAGCATTATACTTTCTCTCAATTTAATATAAACCAGAAATTAAATGGTGGCAATGAAAACAACATTCATAAACTTTTTGTTCTCAGCAGCACCTTCTTACTTAGGGAAAATTTTTGCAGTGGAAGAAGAGGCAAGGTCTTTTGGGCAAGTGGAGCTAGTCAAAGGATTTATTCCAAGATATTTCTTCCTGTATTTTCATTCAGTCTTTTCTAAACCAGATGGCCCAGGTTTCACCACTGTAAACCTGTCCCCCCTCACCTTCCATCTGATTTTTGATGTCTTCAGCTTACCTTAGGACTCCAGTCCCCCTGGACTCCCCCTCTTCCCCTTCTCTTTTTTTGTTTTAATCAGCTTTATTTCTGGAGGGTCAATGTGCAAGTACCGTGGTGCAAGACTCAGCAAGAGCACCTTTTGCTCCCAGTCTTCCCAGTGGCCTGGACATTACATAGCGAACAGGCAATGGGACGAGAGGAAACGGCCTCAGGTTGCACCAGGGGAGGTGTAGGATGGACATTAAGAAAAATTTCTTCACTAAAAGAGTTATCAAGCACTAGAAGAGGCTGCCCAAGGAAGTGGTGGAGTCGCTGTCCCTGGAGGGATTTAAAACCCAGGCAGACATGGTGCTGAGAGACATGGGTTAATTGTGTTTTTTCTCAGTGTTGGGTTGCTGGTTGTATTCAATGATCTGAAAGGTCCCTTCCAGACCAGATAATTTTCTGATTCTATGATTCTACTTGCTTGTTTCCCTTCCGGACCAAGCCTGTGCCCAGCTGGAGCACCCACCAGGCACCACCATCTATCCCAGACACCAGCTGCATGGATACCACCTGCAGGACCCAGCTGAATGCTCAGGAGAAGCCACCACCCTCCCTAGGGCTCTTCATGGCTTCCAGATGGAGCACAGAGGTTACAAGGCAGGTCCTGGGGGACTGGGCAATGTACCAAATGAACCAGATTTGGCAGTGCTAACTTCCAAATATTACCAAGCGATGCCATTTCCATGAAGGGTATGAACAGGGGCTTTGAGACAAGACACGCTCTTTGCAGGACAGTGTGCATTTAGGGAGGTCCCTCCATGCCCAGCCCTGCAGATTCAATGGCAAAGCTTGGCCGGCCAGAGAAGTCACCTCATGTCCCAGACCTGCAGCTGGCAGCCAGAAATCCATGACAGTAGGGGCTTCACCCCTGCCCTGGGCACACACAAGGTCTGCTGCTACCCAGGTCCTGCGATGTCTGCCCACACCAAGGGCTACGTTGTGGAGGCCAAAAACCAAACACCTACACAGCCCAGCCTGCGGCCGGGTACCCGGCATTCCCATGGGAAACTCACAGAGCAGGATAAATGCGTCACAGCAGCCTGGGCCGGTTAAAAATACTGCCTGCCGCAGATTTCCCAGGCCATATATAGCTCACACGTCTCACGGCAGCAGGAAGGAGCTGCAATGACACGCAGAGACATGGAGAAGGGAGAAAATAACGGGGGACGCAGCTGCCAGTGTGTAATAAAAACAGGTTAAAAATAGCCTGGGCCGCAACAGCTCCCTCCTTGCAGGGAGTGCGGGGGCCGCCGGTGCTCCCTGCCCTCGCTGGCCCCTCTCTTGGCTGTCTCTTTTCTGACAGGAGGAAAGGCAGGAAGCTTTTGGTTCTTGCAGGCAGAAGGAGAGAAAACTACAGCCCTGCTTGGTTTTGACACCAGGCAAGCTCACCACAGCTGGCACAGAACCCGGCCACCACCATGGGACCCCCTCCCCAAGGGGTGGGCTGGGGGCACAGGGGGAGAGAACAGCCTTGAAGGGCCCCGCTGACAACCCCAGCAGTGAAAGCTTTCACCCAGGGGGATGTGATGCCAGGCTGTCCAGAGATGTGATGTCACGCTGCCCGGGGAAAGTGATGTCATGCTGCCCAGAGATGATGCGACACGTTGCCTGAAGATGATGTGATGCCACACTGCCCAGAGGTGAACACATCCCGCTCTTCAGAAAGGGCTTTAAAGCACACCCCATTTTCCTCCCCACATTCTGTGGATGGAGAGTCCTGACCTGGGGGCAAAGCTGATCTCTCTGACCCTACTCTGCTAAAATAAAGAAAAAGTAAAAAGTGCTTGTTCTGTCCCTCACCTTTTCTATCCCACAGTCCAGCCTCTCCATAACCACTGCAACACGGAAGCCACCACATGCCAGATAGGGTTATCTTTCTGTGAGGATCTTCTCCATTATCATCTCCCACCCCAGACCCTTGCAGGGAGAGCAGGAATATGAAAGTGTGTGCCATTGGGCCAGGGTGTGTGGCCTGACCTCCTGAATTCTCCTTGTTTGTTGGAGTTTCCAGCAGCCAGGTGAGCACTGCCTGACCTCAGGCTTGTGTGGAAAGAAAGAGGTGTTAGTGTGTCTCCAAAGACCACACAATTCATTGTGGGGGACAGTTTTAATTCCCTCCTTAGAATGCTGGGATTTTTTTCTTTTATTCTTGGTCACTTGCATCCTGCAGGGCTGACTTCCCTGCCCGCCAACAACATCTGTCAACTCCTAAGTGCCAACAGGAGGCACCAAAAGGGGTCCAGGCCAAAAGTCGAGATTCCAAACATCCCTGAACTTTGGAGAAGTTCAAATCAGAGCACACATCTTTAGTGAGAAGAGGAAAGCTGTAACGCGATCGCAGCCCTGGGCAATAGAGTTAACACTCAGTGTGGTCTGAAGGTGACTTCCAGAATATGCGGTGTGGAGCAGAGCAGAGGAAAAAGCAGGGAGGCTTTTTTCATATGCTAAAAAAAAAAGAAAAAGCTCTGTGAGGGAACTGAGTGTCTGCTGTCTGTGGAAGGGTGAGGAAGGCTGCTGACAGAGTAAAGGGGGTTAAGAGAGGTGGATGAACTCTGAATGGAATAAGGAGTGATACCAAAGAGACCTGTAGGCTGTCAGAGTGGTGTCAAAAGCTGGGAAGGAGCAGAAAGACCAAGAAAGCCAGTGTTCAGGAAAAAGCCCATCAGAGCACATCTGGATATTTGCGAGGCCTTTAGACTGGCAGCTGCATCCAGGCTCCCACACGTCCCTGCTGTGCTCTCTGCCTGCCTGTCACACCGAACAAAACCCCCCAGCACTCAGCTCAGTTCTGTGAGTTGGGAGGGTGCCTTCAGCTGGAGGAGCATCTCTGGGCACCAGCTGTGCTGTGTGGGGCAGGCAGCGATGTCACCCCCCATGGACCGCTGGCAGCATTGCCCCCTCCCCAGCACTCCCAGCCTGACGGGCAGTGACAGCTCTTCCCTCTGGAGCAGATGCAGCCAGACGCTGCTCCTCCAGCTTTTCACTGCACTGCATCACAGTTCATCGCTCAGGCCTGCAGGAATCAAGGCCAAGCACTATAGATGTCAGGCTGCACAAGCAGAGATGCCTTTTTCACTCCATGTCAGGATTCCTGTTCCCAGAAAAGCTACTTTGATGGCCCACAGAAAGGCAGCAAACAGCCCAACTAGGTTTGCCTAATGCTGTATTAATGTGCTGGGTGTGCCTGGACATGCAAGTCTCTGAACACCCCAGGAATGAGCTTCAGCCTGAATTTAGAAGGCACCAGGTTGCAGGGTTGAGGAGGCCACCCCCCCCCAGATTACACAGGGTTAAGGTCAGACCCCTGCACTGTTTCAGGTGATGGTGGTTCAGGCCACACTTGCAGGAAGGTGACCCCCAAACGTGACCATGCATGTGGTATGCACACAAGGGTGACCGTGTGTGCACCATGTCCCTCTCATGGGCCAGAGGAACCAACTCTTGGAGATATCTAACTTCCCTTCAGCCACTGCCTGTGTTCGGTTGGATGGCTTTCCTGCTGTGCCATGACACCAGCCACACAGAATAAAGGATAGCTTCCTGGCTCTCATTTCCTCAGCTAATGAGTGCCACCACTAATTAACTGACAGTAACATGGAGCTATTCTTGGCCATCAGTGGATCTTACTGAGGTCATACTGGTTGTGGGTTACGTAATTTATTACCCTGTGAGGCACTTTGGGATACAGTGTGAGAAGACCACTTGGAAAGTGTCAAAGCAACAATCCACGTCCAAATTTTCCCTGGTAAGGTAATATGTTCCATACTTGCTGTGCCTCTGAGAAATTAAACATCCAAGCTTCACTGGCTCCAGTGCAACGTTGTAAAGATTTCCAAGTACATCGGTGGAAACAGAGGACTACTGTGCTCAGGAGGCAGATACCTCTTTGGAGCAGAAGTGCAAGGCATTTATTTTCTTCTTAAAGCAACTCTGAGGACAAGAAATCCCGCCCTCTGGAAGGGCACTCGGCTGCCGAAGAGAAGCACCGTGCTTTGGCCAGCGGGCGGCTCTCCGGGCACGGCAGCCGGGGAACACCGACCAGCCCCGTTAGGCCGGGAGCTGCGCTCATGGGAGAGGTGAACTCACCCAAATTAGCTCTACATGCCGCTGCATTCCCGCCCTCCGCGGGGGATCAAAGTGCCTGGACCCGGTCCCAGCTTTCTGCAGATAGGCAGTCACAGGACTAGTTAGCACCTCTCTGCTGCTTGTAGTACACCATGTTACAGATTCCTCTGCATTTCCTCGTTTGCTCCTAAATACACTGGATAATAAATAGTCATCACGCTTTTTCCCTTCTGTCCTCTGAGCTGATCGAGTGACCTGGGGCACTTCTACAGACTCTTAACACCAGCTCGGGCTCTCTGGCAGCATTACCCTGATCGCAAACCATTATTGCTGCTCTTGCCCAACCACTCTTTACGATTCCCCCGTTTTACATAAAAAGCTCATTCTGTCCTTCGAAAGCCTTCTCCCACCAGCTCAGTGCAGCAGCAGCCTGGCTTGGATCAAGCCCTTTCGGAATGGCAGAGGAAAAAGCTGAGGCTACCCACTCTGGTAGCCACCAGGCATCCCTAATGCCTGAGCAAATGCATGGGAGAGCAGGGCGGGGGAAGACAGGAATAACAGAATCCATTTCACTTGGATAAAAGTGTTAATTAGTTGTTTATATGCAGGTGCACTGCAGGCTTCACAAAGGCACATACCAGTTACAGCAATTAATTACTGGCGGGGTCTGGAAGACTGTCTCAGTATTTAAGATTTGTGATCAAGCAGCAGCAGCAGCGGGTGATTCAGAAGCAAACAGCAGAACTGGCACAAGTGTATTCTTCTGTAAAAAGATAACATGCTTTTGTGTCGGGACTGGGTGACAAATTGACTGTAATTTTAACCTTTGCTGGTTAAAGGGATATGTTTCTAATAGGCAGGTGATAGCTTTAGATCAAGCCATTTTTTCATATGTGCAGTTTATCTGTCAGTAGAAGACACTTGTTGAAACTATGCAAGAATTTCTGTCAAATCCAACAAAGAGTTTTGCATGAAAAAGTACACAGAATTGGGAAAAAATATATGTTTTCAGAAAGATTTATTTAGTTATCGAATGATAGCTCATGACCCGATATTCCTATTTTAATTAAAAAATAAAAATACATCCCTGAGTCCAAGGTACTCTGTTGATTTGAAGATAAATATTTTTTCCAGTTCTCACACCCAGTGATAGCAGCACATGCTCCCATTGCCCATTCTCCCCAGAACACTGGAAGGTTTTAAGGACTGAATGAGGAACAAATTTTAAATAAGGCCTCTTAGCAGCAGAGAAAAAGACACAACAATGATTTGGATAAAGCATTTAAATGTTTTATTTCATCTGTAAAAAATACATTGAGTATAATAGTAGAATAGCACTGAATAAAATTTGCACAATCCAGTGGGATGGGAAGTATCCTGAAAATTTTGGCTTGAGATCCTTCTTTGCAGCATTTTTTTTTTAATATCTGATAGCTGGAGCAATCAAGACCATTCCCAAAATCAAAGTGACCTTCATAATTATTTTTCATAGGCTATTTTTGGCAAGGCTGAAAATTATTTCCAATTAGTATATTTTAAAAGTGATTAATTTGTCTTTTCTTGTTGTGAACTGTTCAATTCACAAAGATATTAATCATTAAAAATTACTCACAGCCTCTTTTCTGGAGTATTTTTAGCCAGGGAATTTCTTGAGACGAGCTGTGGGTATAGTCCAGCCTTTACCTGAGCCGTGCTCATCTCAGGCAGTGGCAGTGGCATTTCCTGCTCTGCTGGGTTTTTCAGGCTGAAAAACACCTGCAAACAAAGTTTTGAAAGTGCTTCCAACCCTTCGTATTTGACAAGTCACAAATTCAAGGCAGAAAGGTACATGAAATGGAGCTGTAACTTCGTATCTAAACATGTGGTTCAATTATAAACTGGGCATCTTGGCTCATCAGCCACAAGAGAAGTGTCCGATTAATCTGTGTAAAAGAAGAGTTCACATTTCAAAAATGAAAAGTTAAAACCCAAGCCTAGCCCTTAATTACCATGCGATGACCACAAAAAAATAAAAATAAAAAAAACCAATCCCAAGCCCCATAATTCAATTATCTGAAATATTATTGCTTGACAGTACTTTACCCTTCTTGTTTGGACAGTAAAATATTCCTGATGTACAAACGGTGAAGGGTGAGACCAGTGTTTTTTCCTCTGGTGACAAACTCAGTTTTGCAGCTTTTCTTGAGCAGAACACTTTTTCCTTTCAAAACAGTATTTACCTAAAACACTTCATAACATAGCTGCTAGGAGATAAGTTATGAGGGAGCAGGAAATTGCAAAAAAAATGGGGGAAAAAAAAAGAAATGGAAGAATAAAGAAAATTTAAACTGGAGGGAAAAAAACCCAAGTAAATCTTAGATCATGGAAAACATGATTTTTGATAAAGTAAGGATTTATCTTTCACCTTTCTGCACTTGCTTATTACTTTTTCCCTTTTATACCAGAATGTTCACAAGAGAAAGTGAAATAACAGCAATGAATTTTTTTTACAGTGCAGTGTAAAAAAAAATTAAAAAATCCAAAATATTTGTGAAAACAAGGATTTGGGGGGGGGCAGAGGGGAGGGAGGCAGTGGCAATTTACAATTGCCCCTTAGAATAACAGTATAAAAAAATGCTTAAAATGCTTAAAATGCTTACCATTAGTAGAGTCATAACTACAGGAAGATACAAAACTTTAAGCTGTGAGCTGAGGCTGAGGAAAGTCATTACTAAATGAGGACAGCCAGAACTCAGCTCGCCAAGCAGCAGAGCCCCTTTTGCACCAGTGAATTTAGGCAGCCAGTCTCCTTCCCGCTCGACAGCCATCTGCACTTCTTCAAGTTGTCACATTTGCCTTGATTCAAATGTTTACATAATAAAAAAAAGCACAAATATCCAGAATTTTGAGACAGCAGGAATCGTACTGACAATCTTTGTAAAAATCAAACTTAATAACAAAAAGCAGCTAAACAAAGAAGCCAATATACCGACATTTTATTGGAGTGGGTTTCATTGAGAATTGTGAATTGCACAGTAACTGGTTTACAAAGGTCAGCCAGCTGTGTTACCCAAGACAATTACAAATCTCACCCTGACGATTTTGTAATGTGACTCTTCTGTAGCATTATTTGGAATGACACTCCAAATAGTCAAGAAACAGTGAATATTTTCACGTTGAATCGTCATTCAGGCGTTGCTGTCATCTCCCGTCTGTCCCCACGTGCATGGACCTGTCACAGCCCTGCAATGGAACAGCCATTTATCAGGTGCCTTGCACTGGGATATTGCCACCACCAGCGTCTTGAAACACAACCAAGTGTCCAAAACAAAGGGGAGTCTTGGGGAAAAAAATAAAATAAAACCCTGCCAGTGTCTGCACATTTGCCACACCTAAAGAACCTTAGTTTAAAAGGCAGGTAAGTTAAAATCAGTATTTTTCTGCACAGCAGAAATTCAGGTTGATGCTACTGCATTGGATTTCTCACGTGAAAAATACAGGATGTGAAAAGCAGTGACACCTCAGAAGAAAACTCATAATACTGAAAAATCCCCAGGAGTTTTCAATGGTACATGGCTGCAAATCTTTGCTTGAAAAATTTTGAGGATTTATGGTCGACTTGCAAAAAAACAGTAACATGGTGGGTATAAAGAAGCACTTCATAAAATCCTTGCATAAATTTTTTACATATAACTAAAGAATGTGGAATCAGCAAAGCACAAGGTGGAAATGTTAACGTCTTTTTAGTTCTCATTCTGGTGTCTTCATTTTTTCACTTAACTGCACATGGCAAGTTCCTCTCCTTTTAAAGGTGGCACAAAGGGATGATATTTTGTGACAGAAGTTGCCTGGAGAGATTGGGGAGTCTCCATCTCTGGACACTTGGTAATGGCACCTCAGCAGCATGGTGCACCCACAACAAGATACAGTACCAGCCTCAAATGCTGCTGAGGACAGGGTCTCTCCTGGGCCACCCAAACCCATCACAACTACATCAAAGGAATCATAGAATTATTTAGGTTGGAAAAGACCTTCAAGATCATTGAGTGTAACCACAAACCTAACACTAAACCATGTCCCTAAGTGTCACATCTACACATCTTTTAAATCCCTCCAGGGATGATGACTCCACCACTTCCCTGGGCAGCCTGTTCCAAGACTTGACAACCCTTTTGGTGAACAAATTTTTCCTAATATCTATCATAAACTTCCCCTGGGGCAACTTGAGGCCATTCCCTTTTGTTCCATTGTCTCTTCCTTGGGAGAAGAGATCGACCCC
>VXBJ01002072.1:0-16171 GCA_013400055.1 Nycticryphes semicollaris | reverse complement strand
ATATATATATATATTAATTTTTGTTCCTCCCTGTTGCTATTCTGTTTTGGATAGCTCTCCATTTCCATGATTGAAGGGATCCTTTCCCTCTACTCATGTTAAAACGAACCAATCCTCTTTATTTATTTTTTCTCGACACTTAATTTTTTTTCCTCTCTACTTATACAATTAAACGTGGAAAAACTTGATTGGACTCAGGCACCCTTCAGAATTGCTGCTTGTGAATTAGAGACAGAAAGAGGGAAGGAGGTTGTAACTGCTTTATGTGTTAAGGCTTTCAAATATCTGGATATTTTTTTTTTAAGGTATGTCTTTCTCTTTCCCTCTCTGTATCCATGAGTGTGTGTATATGTACATACATACATATATATATGTGCGCCTATCACATCTCTCTGCCAGCCTGAGGGTCTGTTGGACCATGCATAATATTATCTAACCTGATGCCTTAACTGTTCTGTTTTACCACCTTGTTATTGATGTTGCCAGTCATGAAGAGGTTTCTTTCAGCATGGTTGAATTCAGTGGCACAGTTAGTCTCTCACTGGAAATATCTGTGTCATGTTATTTTCTCTCTCCAGATGTACTTGAAATTTCTTTCATTTTCCTGGGGTGAATCCCATTTTATCATCTGGCCAGATTTTTCTAGCCCACTCAGTTCCTAAAATATTAATTCTCTTTGGGATTTGTAAAACATTCAAATAAATACGGCCTGCATTTTAATTAACTTGATGTTTACCAGATCTTTATTAAAGGTGAAATAAGAGCAGACTGACTGTTAACCTTCACAGGTGTTCACTCAACCTTTTTTCCATTTTGTCTTTGCTCTTTGTTTACAATTGTTCAGGCAGTGTTTGGTTCGTGTAATTTTTCTTGAATATAATAATTGAAGCAATATATTTTCTTGCTTTGGTTTGATATGCAGGATTTTCAAGGGTCAAATTTGTAGACAGCAAGGCTCATTAGTATCAGATTAGGTATCAAAGGGCTAGGAGCAGGCACATTCATGGGTGAATCAGTATTGCTGATTTTAGGACTGCCTTCATTATTTATTTAATTTTTACTTTTTGAAATTACAATGATAACTTTTTTTCTTCGTTCTAAATCTGCCCTGCTAATGGCTTGTGATCTTGTCACCTTCCCGAATGGCAATGGATAAGTAGATGATCACATTAAGCACTATATGCTTGGGGTTTCCCATCAAAACACTAACATGAGCAAACAGTCAATGAGCTCTGACAGCTCTGATAGGAGGGGACAAAATTGATGCATGAGATTGCTTCACCTGGCTTGTTAAACTGTAAAGGCATATTTTAATTGCATGTAGGTTTTCTCTTCAGAGGAAGGTTACAATGAAGGCTAGGTGACCTTTTTGTTAGAATCAAGTGAATTTTTAAAGCCTGATGCCTGGTGTGTAAGCTCAAGCTGCATAACTGCAGAGGGGCAGGCACTGTCCTGCTACAGAAGGGTGGTAGATGCGAAGGCTAAGCATTATATTGTCTGCAATTGCTGTACCAGAATGTTTTTAGGTGTTGCTAGAAAACTTAAAGCTAGTAAATTTCTTATAAACATGAGAGTATAAGAGAAGAAAGGTTGAACTGTTTAGATGTTTCTCCCACCATCAAAATTACTTTATAATTCCAGATGCAGATATTTTTCATGGCAAAAGTAATTTACCATTTTGCTGGTTCATGTTTGTGTGGTTTGAAATAAGCTCTGCATGTTTTTACCGTGCACTCGAAGACTGTTGGTGTTGAATGAGTTGAAATGTTTACTGCAGGCCATGGAGACTGACATGATGCCATGCTTTCAACTGGCAGAGAAGTGTGATCCACACAGACCTGTCAACAAAAGCAGGTCAGCAGGATTGAGCAAGAAAAAAAAAAATCAATAAATCTTTGAATTAATCATGCAGCTGCCAGAGAGAATTATGGGTGCATGAAATGAAGGATGTAGGTATATATCTATGGCAATTTATTCTCTCCTACCTCCATTGTGTGCTTTTCTTTTCTATGTCTGTAAGTTTTCTTTACCCTACTGCCATCTGAATGGCTCTGCGTTTGTTCAGATACCTTCATGGAATACTCCCTGTTCATTTTAAAATAACTAATTCAGTATGGATCACAGAAATCCCTCTCCACACTGCCACTTTTCTCACTGCCACTTGTGCACACTCACTATGAATTAATACAGGAATTTCAGCTCTGCATAAAGCTAAGTTTGCACATTTTGTGCACTGAATTGGACCGAAAGCAACTGCTGCTGCGGTGAACAGAGGCGTTAAAAATTCATACCAGTGCTGCTGATGTGTCAGGTGAGGGACCCTCCTTGTTGAGCCCTGCTGCAGGAGCATGCCTGGGGAATGAGCCCTGACCTCGATGGGGCTAAACCCTCCTCAACCTGGGTTAGGTCCCCCTCCATGGGACTGGATCCCACCTCTGCCTTGCAAACGGCTCTGGTCAATAAACATCATTACCAAGTGGGAGTGTTTCACACCTTGCTCTCCTGAAGCTGTTGGATGCAACCATGGAGAACTAAAAGTGCAGCTCAAGAGGGAGCAATTTGACACTAGAGACATGCTTGAGAGGTCTGTGAGGCATTATGAATTAAGAGATGCATTCTGTGTATATCTTTGTGGTTTCAGCTCTATGCTTTGGTTTTGTTTTCTCCTTCTCCTCCAAATGATTTATCGTTCATTGCAGTGTCCTGAAGGGATTGTTCTGTAGAGCTTCTCTGTACAAAACTTGAGTGTTTTACTGCTGCCCTGCTTCTGGGTCTGGTAGTGAGAAAGGATGGGTAAAATTAATGCCCCAGTGTCTTTAAATCCTCACCTACTCTGAAGACGATGTAGAGGTCTCTCCTCTGCGTCCAGCTTAACTCCCCAGCTACAGAACTTGGTCATGCACCATGGCAAGGATGTCTCCTTGGCTCTCTGCCCGAGGATCAAATCTGGCTCTCTTCCAGTTGGTGAACAGCCCAGTACTGGATGCTCGCTTTCACTGCTAATTCAAATTCATTTGCCTCTTTTATCCATGGCTTTCTTTTCAAATAGATAGTGATATTCACAAAATCCCTGAGAACAATTGCCCTGCTACTTGTGGAAGGTCAGGGCAAGCTCTGTTCAGGGATTATGTATTCCAGCAGGGAAAACAGAGCTGACATACAGCACTCGTGTTTTTCAGTTACGTGCCTGGGGAATTTTTTTTTTTTTTTCTAAATGTTTTCCCCCTTCTCTATTAAAACAGAGAAGCAAATTCCTGACACACTCAGAAAAAAATGTTTGGGTTCAGCTGTGAAGCTGATTTTTTTAAATTACTAATGAAGAATCAGACTGCAATTTTCTAGGGACAGAGAATGTTTTTCACTGCCCTGCCTTTATAAAACATCCTGCCCGAGTGTATGTAGTTAAATACCGTGGTTTCATAAACCTATGTTTTATACTTTAAAGAGCCATAACCCATACAAAAGTAACATTTTTTCTCCTGATATTTTTCTCGCAAGTGATCCTTCAGGCAATACCTGAGTGCTAATGATGGAAAAAAATATTTCTCTCTGTTTTTCAGACTTACATTTGTTTTGTGCCTGTGAGAGAGTTGTGTGCATTGAGGATTGAGATTTCTTCCATGTTCCTCATTTTCTCTTCTGAGTTATAACTGTTTTTCCACTTAACTTTTTAAACAAACATCTTTCTTGTCAGTGTATTTCTAAGATAAAAAGCACCAACTAAAATGGTAAAAATCACTATATGGGAATATATGACTATACTGTAAGTAAAACTGGATCCCTTAAATGTACAAAATAGTAGGTAGATTTAAAAAGAAAATGTATAAAATTATATAGATATATTCTATGTAAAGATACCAGTTATAGTCAGTGTGCTCTGAAAGCAAAATATTTCTGTAAAATAAATTTTTGATATGAAATATCATGACTGCAAGAGCCCCAAAAACATAACAATTTTTACATATACACACAACATTTAAAAAAATTTTGATATTATAATGTATTTAGCTGAAATTTTTTATGAATCATTCTGAACTAAAATGAAACATGGATGCAGCTGTTGATGTGAGGGGAGAAGTTAGGAAAAAGAAATTAGTTGGAAAAGACAGGAAAAGGCTGAAATACTGATATCTTATTGCATTTAAGTGTGGAATTCTTGTGGAAGAATACAGAGAAATAAGGTGATTAATCATCTCCATAATCCATTTTGTTGTACTTAATTTTTTTCTGAATTCATAAATGTACTGATATCTTGAAATATTTTTGATGAAAACAGGATATGGATTTTCTAGGAAAAATTCAGTTAGAACATGAGCAGCAAAACTGATCTCCTTTTCAAAGTGGATGTTTGTGACTTGCTGAAAGGGCTAGGAAGCAAAAGTGCACCCATAAATAAGAAGTGATAGAATAATGCATGTTGTGCTACAGCATCCATTGAGCACTTCTATAGAATGAGTGACAAAAGGAGAACCCTTCTAAATAGCAGTGGACCAAGAAGATTTTGTGAGATGCTGTGTATGTGTATTTTCAAAAGGAATTTATGAAAAAAGAATTTATTCACTGGGTTTCACTTTCCTTTTCTTTCATACATTTTCTCCTTTCTTGCATGTACTATCAATAAGTAGAGTTCATCTTTGCAACCTTATCAATAGTTATTCATAGCACTTTCTGGAGCTGATTTTTTTTTTTTTTAAAGTGGTAAAAAAATTAGATATCTCAATCCCTGTAGAAAACTAGGGAAACCTTTCTTCCTGCTTATTTTGACATTTCCTTTCCCCTATGAAAAACCCAAAGCCTCTTTGAGTTAATTAGAATTATTACCCACATATTATGTAAAGGGAAACTGAAAAACCAAAGAAGCTTCAAAGTTTCATTTGTTTCTCATGGAGGTTGCTGCAAACCTCAGGTAAGGTCTTCTAAACCATAGTCCTTTACTTGGACCTATGCTTTCTGTTTCTTCCCACGTACTGGAACAAAAAAAAGGCATAGATTAAGTGTGAAGGAGGCTTAGGAACCCTTGATAATGTGGTGGGAATGTTTTAATAAATTAATTAATAAACCCAATACTGTATGTACTCAGTGCTCCGGATTTCTGTTTGTGGAGCTCTTACTACTCCCACCAAGAGGATGTAGAAAGTGAAGCTCAGTGGGAGAGGTAGGTTTGGAAAGCAATGCTTATAAAAGGTAGTCAGCTGAAAGAAGTTGAAAATATTTTGCCTTTGCTGTGTTGCTTCCATTTAGATTTATTTTCTTACTATATCTGATACAAAATAATAAATCATTTTAAGGACACTACAAGAACATAAATGTAAATGTCTTAGATATGTTTAAAAAACCCAAGCAAACAATAAAAATCCTACAAAAAACCAAACCCAAAGACTTGGTGTAGGTTTAATTGATTAATGTTAATTGCATTTAGAATTGGAAATGTCTGGAAATGTCTTCTTCCTTCCTGTGTCAAAGAAAATTCCGCATTCCACTCCTCCATGATTAATACCCTTTTCAGGACATTTGTGGAATTTAAGGTGTATGAGAGTTACTTCAGCATTATTACTGTCAATTGTTATTTTGTTAGGAAAGATATACACTTGTGTTGGCTAAAAAAAAGAAGGTCTTCCTATTGAAAAAGTCATCTTTCAGCCAAAAGAAAAAAAGAAATAAAAGTCTACAAGAGATGCAGAAAAAGACAGAATATTTCCTTTTTAGTACTTTCAAAATTATGTGTTTTCCTGTTTTCATTTCAAAGTGAAAGCTGTCTGGAAGCTATTTATTTTTATAGGAAAAAAAATATCTTGGGATAAAAAAAGTTGTATGATTTTTGACTGATTACTTTGGTTCCATTATCAATCTAGCAGTGAGGCTTTTCTGTTTTGTTGTTGGGTTTTTTTGTTTTGTTTGGTTTTTTTTTTTNGTTTTTTTTGGTTGCTTTTGGTTTTTTTAATGAGCTGCTTATTTTTCACTTTCCTCCATGAATTTCTGTTTTAGGAAAAGGAGTAGTGAGTATTTGACATATGGATGCTGGAAAACTCATTCATAACATCCACTCAGAATATTTTATATGAAACAAATTTACCAGAGTTCAGAAAAAAATTGTGTGTAGTCATTAAATGGCACTATTTATCTGGGATGCTCTTTTTAAATAAAATCAATGCAATTTTTGCATTTCCCTAATGGGAACCTATTAAGCTAAGTACACAGGCATTTTTAACCTCAGACACATTGCAGAGGCAAGTCAGTACTGAATTCAATCCAGTGCATTAATGAGGAGCATTGAAATACATGATTCTGCATTTGGGCAGCTTGGTTACTGGATTTGGAAGTATTTTGTCGATGCACTGTCACATCAAGATTCTAATCTAGAGGATTATTTAAGCCCTTCCCTCTTCAATTCTCTACTCAGCATCTCTTTGCTTACTTGATGGTTATTATGGAGCATCTTTAAGTGTCTCTGTTCAGAATCCTTGCCTTCTGAAGTTCATAGATGCCCATAAAAATAAATTCTGCGTTGAAACTTGGCTCCAAATGCTTTTATTTTGAATGATGAACGATCTATTAGGTCCCTGAAAATTTACTGGCTTTGAAGTTAATAGGAATGGGAACTGCAAAGCAGTTTATGAAAGACTGCCTCTATGAGTTTATACTGTGAACAGAATGGGGAAATAGAAGAGCAGGGGAAGAAAATTTATTCTGATTTGGGAGGTGGCTTTTTAGAACAAGCAATAGAGCAATCAAATGCAGAATGGAAGAGTAGGAAAATGTGTAGAAGAGATACAAGCCAATATACTACCAGCAAAAATAAAACAACTTTGTGCTTCTCACACTACAAAAAGGTATCTCATTAGTTTTCTGTAATCTCACTCTAGAAGCATTGAGGAGACACTGAGGAGAAAATGATTAGGCCAGGTCTCAACATAACCAGCTGGCACTGATGTGGTCCAAATGTGTCTGTCTGTTCCCAAAAGAAGAATGTTTCTCTCCCCTTCCAAAACATCAGCAGAGAGGTCAAAGCATGAGTGTTGGAGGCTCAGAGGAGCAGACGATTCAAACAGAGTTATTTTTCAGTTAAGAAATTTTCACTGGAAGCATTCATGTTTAACATTTTAACATATAAAACAAAAAACCAAAACCAAAACGCCACTTTCTTTTCTTCTGTTGCCTTTCTTATTAGCAGAAAAGCCTGAATTTAAACAAAGTTATCTGTTGTGACACCACCCTAAACACCCCTAGCTAAAGAAATTTTAAGAAATTATATAATATCTGTATAATACAAATAAGAAGAGAGAAGTTGTAAAGGAGAAGAGATGGGAAGAAGAAACCGCACCCATACTCTGTTGCATTCAATAACTGAAAGCTGGAGGGGAAAGTTGGGAAAAAACCACAATGTTAGTCAAATTATCTCCCCCTGTGGTTGCATGTTGTGGCTGGGAGAGGGGCAGTGGGGAACAATGTTGTACAGGGGCTGAGGAGAGCTTTCTGTTAGTTATTTCCTTTACTGAGCTGTGGTAGTCCTGTGCTGTTGCTTGATGGTGTCAGTTCATGCTTTCTAGTTTTAGTTATTTGGGAGATCTTTGACATCCACATATATGTTAGAATTCTTAGGCAAAGGGACTAGAATGCCATCCAAAATCAGCATGGAATGGAAACAGGGGACGTAAATATGAGTTCTGTCCCATTTTTTCTGGCAACTTTTCACTCAGTGACCAGCATGAGTGTATTTAAAAAATCCTAAAATAATAAAATTTGGTTAAAAGTGCTGAAATTAATACAGCACGAGGGAATGTACTAAAGCACTTTTAAAAGCTGATTCAAAGCTTTGTTTCTTGCTGCTCTGTTACATCAACATGTTTCTTCAATAGGGCTTAAACTGTTGGTTTGATCTTCCTCTAGTCATTATTACTGCTATGACTTGGAGAGAGTTGGTAATGCTATTGCTGCTATTCAAAGGGCTCAGCCAGGCACTGGAAATCATCATTAGCATTTAGTGGAAAAGGTGTTTAACATTGTAAGTATAAGAAATGTAGCAGATACTGATGTGAACATCTACTTGTTGATCAATCACTGTAAACTAAGAACCAGAAGTGGGATAAAAGCAGGTTCCAACTGTTACTCCGCTGTGTACTTCAAGCCTATGTTCTCCCAAACACTCCAGAAAGGACACAAGAGTGTCTCCACTTGCTCTCCAACAGGTCTCTTCAGCTGCCACATGACAGCTGGACATTTGGCCCTATAGAAATGTTTGGCTTGGGACTCTTGAGCAGAAATCACGTAGTCTCGTGTGGGCCAGAAGAAGTACCTAGGACTCAGGCCCTCTACAGAACTGTTTTCTGATTTATGCTTGTTTACTCAGGCATATTATGACTCTTGCAGGCAAGGAGCTGAAATGACTGCAAAGTGCTCACCTTCAAAAAGTTTATGGTCTGCTGTATTTATAGACTTAGCACATATAAAATACAGGGTTTGCATTCCAGTTTGCATCCAGTTTGTGACCCTCCAGAGCTCCTCTAACAACCACAGGCAAAAGTGGAAAAGGCAGGTAGAGCTGAATGTGGTTTGGCATCTGTTGCGTCTGTCTGCTCGCTTCCTGCTGTCCTGTCCCGTAACTTTTTATTACCCTGGTGTTAAATGGAGTTGCATCTATAAATACCAAGTTGTTTCAAAGGAATCATTTTCATTGATTTCTTGCTGATGGGTTCAGTTAAAGCCCACATCTCTGGACATTTGCCTAAACTTTGGGAAATGTCTCTATAATATGGGGAGCAAAGCAAAGGATTAAATCTCAATGAAGAGGTTTGCCAGTGCTAATGGTAGAAAGCCCAGCTGGCTGAAGAGCCCTGCAATGGACCAGCTGTAGCTCAGTTAGGCAACAGCTAACATAGCCAATGCAGACTACTTGAAGGCCAAAACTTGATCTCTTGTGCCTGTTTTTCTTGGGCCCTTGTCAAGATCCAGAATAACTATGGGGCTACAAACTGGTGCTGCTTTCATGTTGAGTCAGCTGTCTCAGATGCCTCTGCTCTTGGGCTCCCATGTAATAACAGTGAGCATGACTCAGTTTTCCTAAAAAATAGGAAAACTTTATCATTTGATCTGCTATAATTGAAAGGTTGGTGGTAAAGTTATCTTACAACACTTAAAGATAAAAAGTAGTCACCCTCTTTTCCTCTTTTCTCTTGGACACCAATGTGGATAAGTCCTTGGATGTATAAAATGTTGAATTTGCAGAAATGTGAAAATGTTGTCTTGGTAAATCACAAGCATCTTTCAGTGGCTCAAAGGATATTAAAATGTCACAGTGAAGCAAATTAGTATTCTCATTCTTTATGCCTGTCTTTGAGGATACATTTTGCAAATTATGGAGAAACAGATAATTATGTCTAGGAATTAGGAGAGTCAGAATATTGCTGTATTGCAGTGAACAATTAATGATATTTATGTCTCACATAAGACTTTGTACTTTTCCTATATAAATCTCTTCTTATGCAGTAAGTACTTATGCAGTAAGCGCTATCTCCATTTTGCATATACAGAAACTGATACACTGCCTGAGCATGGAGAAAACATCAAATCTGCCTCAAAGCTTTTGGAAGATTTAAAGTTCTGTATGTAGGTATCATTTTGCCCCACATTGTACAAAATTTTGGCCATGTGTTCAAAATGTTTCACTTAGTTTGTGTTTCATGTTTGATTTGACAGAAATCTTTTGGTTTTGGTTCTTCTGGAATTTTACTTTGAATGATTTAAGACAAAGTAAGAAAGCACCCATTTTATGTTCATGCTCACTCCTATCTATAAATTCTTATACTATTTATATTTCTGTTCAAACATTGTGAAGCACAATACAAACAAAACAAGGTATTCTAAAATAGAAGCTTAACTGAGGGGAGGAGGAAGAGCATGAACTTAGAGAAAAATAGAGGTATACAAATTTTTGCCATCTTATTTGACTTGAAAAATGTCAGACTTAGATCTAGATTTCAAGTTTTTGTGAACACTGTAGAAAAATCCCTACCTCTTTGGGGCAAAGAGTAAATTTTACATCGTACTCTCTAAAGATGAATAACAGCTTGTTTCTGATAGCTCCATTTGACTGTAGCCTAGAACTTGTCTTAGGAAACTAAACTAAACAAACCAAGCTTTGAAGCCTTAGGTATTTGAAATTGGACTTTTGGTAGGAAGCCTCTCCTTTCCTTTTTTTCCTTTTTTTTTTTTTTTTTTAAAATACTCATAGTAACCAAAATAAATAAGAGAGAGATTATTTCAGCAGACATAAGAGTAACTTGCAGTCTAGTAGCTGTCCCTATATACATATTTATTTTTTTAATCAGCATTGACCTTTTGAATTGATTCTCTATGATTTAGAGGAGGACCTGTGAAAAACCACAGATACTGATGATATAAAGGACTTAAATGACTTACATTTATAAAAGCAAACACTTTACAATAATTGAAAGAGCTGCAGCAGAAACCAAAAGCTGTGATTTAAACTTTATGCAAGGTGGTAAACATTTCCTGTTGATGGCTTTTTCTTTGTTATTATAAATGGTGTTAAGCTATAGATGTCCACACTTCTGGAGGAGCCTTAGCCTGATAATAAAGACAATAAATCACATCTTTTTATTATCTTCCACCTGCTAAATATTCTATATAGAGTTATGCTGTCTACAGGTTGAAGATGTAGCAATATGCAGAAAGAAGCAAATGGCAATTTTTACTGCTATAGCTGTTTGGCATTGACCCTCCTGTTCTAAAGGATGACACAGCTGTTCACTTTGGGGTGCGTGACTTTTTTTTTTTATGTGTACCTGAGGAAAAGCAGCATGTTTCTACAGTGAAGAATAAGGAGCCTTTGGGGGATACTTGCATAACTGAGGTCAAAATGTGTCTGTGTAGACAAGTTCAAGACTCTTCCTCAGAAATATCCGTTATGACAGATAAAACTCACTACTGTGCACTGAAATTCTGAAACCTGTCTCATTTCTTTCAAGTAGAAAACACCTAGATCAGGAAGGTATGGTGAAGAAAAACGCCTGGTTGAGTTGGATTTTGCTCTTTACATATCTTGCTGTAAGTTGACTGTCTGGGTGATGTTCCAGAAACAAGAAAAAGGAAAAAAAAAAAAAAAAAAAAGAGGTAGAACAAGAAAGATACATTTAGAAAAGTAGGCCTCAACTTTCCGTGGTAGGTAGTTTATTCCTCGAGTAATACTGCCAGTTCATGCACATGGGAATCATAAATGGCACTATGTTTGCTTAATTTGTAGGTTTTGTATTACTATTGTTTGGTAAAGCTTTTAGAGAAGCTCTGCTTATGTCAATTAGGGAACCTGACATTTTTATCTATGGTGTTCCTAATCCAATAGATTTAGTGGTCTGCATTTCACACCTAATTTCTGAAGATATTGTGACTAGACAGAATTATAAAAAGCACTATAATACCTGTTGACAGAGCTGATTGAGACTGAAAACAGAGGAAAGTAAGTACCCTAGTATGTGCCAGAGGTCACTGAAAAAACATTCAAGGCTGCTGCTATAAAGCAGCTAGATATTCCTCTATCTATGGATGTTTTGAAAAGCAAGGTGTTCTTTAATGGAATCCTCTTTTCATTGGACTGTCACCACTGACTGCTCTATTATGTGTTCAATTATTATACGTTTTAAGAAATATGACTTGTTCTGAAAAATGATAGCTAAAAAAATTGAAACGATGAAAGTTTGGAAAAATGCTGTAGCTGTTACACAATATGCTAGCTGACTTTTCTTTTGTGAACCAAAGCAGTTATTGTAGCGGTCCTATTTTATGCAAAGGCATAGTTCTTTTCTTTGGCCTCAAAGGATGGGTAATTTCTATTTTAAAAGGAAAGGATCCACTTGACCTTCGTAATCGTTTTGTGTTGGAAAGACTGAATCATCCAGATTTAGAGCTGCTACTACCTCTTCCTCTTTCACTAATATGTGCATTCCTCTCTTTTACAGTATGTGTTGTATTTTAGTTTCTGCACAACCAGACTTCAAATTGATAGGAAAATTTACATTAATTGCATACAAGAGCGAAGAGGAGAGCAGAAAAGAACAATAGGTTTACATATACTGAACATTGTAGGCAGACGAGTACCTGACTTGTATGTGTCCAATGTCATGCTGGTATATAACCTTGATGATGAACCCCATGTAGCCCCCTTCTTATTGAAAAAGTCAAACATTTTTTTTTTCCTGTGTATAAGACAAATTACTTATTTTCTTTTTTTAATTTAATCTAAAAAAACCCTCCTCAGGTGTTTAACATTCATGTTAAAACTTTTAATCGGAGTGAAAATTATTAAAGTGATTGGATTAGCTTTGCATTTTTGCAATGCTTCTCGGTAATATTTTTGTGCAAAGAAAATAATTCCAGCAGTATTTTCTTCCTGTAGTAAGTGTGGGGATGCGTATTATCATTCAGCACAGTATCTTGATGAGACAAGTCAGTCTCTAGGTTTCAGCAAATGAGGCAACTGCCTAGGGCAGGGACTGCCAGAAGGGCCTAAATGTCCTTGGCCACCCTTCCTGTTTTCCCACAGCACGGCTGAGTCTTGGGAGGGGTTGGCAACACTTTGCATTCATTTCATCATCATATCTAGCAGCAGGGATCTGTGATGCACGCTTGTGCTTTTTATTGTGTATTGTAAGAATGATCGTTTGAGGTGTTGCTGCATGACAGGATGGTCTGAATTAGGACCATAAGAGAAATTGCTCAGAACTTTACCAAGGTCTCAGGTGTGTTATCATCTGCAGTTCCTCTAGGAATCCTGTATTTCTTTGTCCTACCCCTAAGGAGCAAACACAGTATGCTGCTGCATCTCCCGGCTCAGCAACTGCCTGCCCTTCAGGAAGGGAGCTGTTGTATTGCTCTCTACTGAGCAGACCTTGAGACAAATTACCTAGCATTCCTTAATAAAGATTGAGTGCCATGGGACTGTGACCTATGCATGCATGTTCGCATATACACATATAGGTAAACGGAAAGGAGGGGAGAGAAAGATGAATGGGAGACTGTTCCTATTAATTGCTCCTGCTCCTCCTTGCTGAAAAACGTCTTCTTGGAGAGATGCTTCAGCAATAGGTGAATGCACCAGAATATGAATGGGGACAGTATGGTCTTTATGTTGCCCTTCGTAAATGGATTATTGCCTTCTGGCTGTGGTTTATTGTCACTAGCATGTTCTGCTTGTAGGCAGAAGGTTGTGCCTTCTAAACAATTGTCTAAAAAGGGAAAACCTCTCTTGTGTATCCATATTTATAAAAGAGATGCTGGCTAGTTTTATATGGACAGAACATATATAAAGGCAGGCAGTAGCTTCATGTAACACAGTTACCTTTGAATTTTACTATTAAAGAAAGCAAGCAAAATTTTCATTGGGAAGGTCAGAGAAATGTGTGTCTCATCTAATGATAAGCAAAGGACATCTGGTTATAACATCCATCCGTCTATTGCCTAGAGCAAGAGATATTCAAGTTTGACATGTCTGTTTTGGGAGGGGGAGGGAGGAGAGATAGCAGGCTGCTTTATCAAAATGCAGGAGCTGAAGGTGTTGGTTTTCTTTGGGTATGTTTTTTGCCACCTGTCCCTACAAGCACTTTTAATTGGGTTTATTGTGTTCGCTGTTTGTGAATGTGGCCCACAAGGCTGATCATGTAACACTTCCCAAAAGATAATTTTAAATTAAAATACTTTGAAAGTTCAGAATATTTAAGCACTATATTTTATTATTATTCTAGCTTTTAATTACAGATTATTTTAAAGTGAGAAGTTCCTTCTTATTAATATTAAAAAAACCCTCCTAAAATATTAAACTCCTTCATTTACACTTAAAGTCATTGACAGCACTTGCCTAGATTTGAACATGGGTCAGAATGTCACTTTGTCTTGTTTGTGATTTATAGTTGCTACTATGTTACTGATTAATTCACAGTATTAATATCAAGTTGCTAATTCCAATGAAAATTGGGAATTAAAAAATAGTTCACAATTATTAAATAGTATTGTGCGTTACTAAAATACATTGTTTTCTACCTTACTGATATTTGCCATGTAATCAGTTTATACAGATTTCTAATTTTATTTTTAAATAGAAAATGGATATTGAGTAGTCTTTTTTTTCTGTTGTATATTTTGTTTTGTTTCGATTTTTCTTTTTCCTTCGCAAAATTTCAGGTAATGTGCTGTGTTGTGACATTTCTTTCACATTCTGTTAGGTGGATTCCTTTTAAAGTAGTCTTTTGATACCACGGAACTTGCTTGTTGTCTGAGTTGGGTTTTCATTTTTCTCTTCTCTTCCCCTCCCCTCCCCTCCCCTCCAGGTATGAGTACCTGGAATTTGGTCAAATAAAGAGGTGGCTTCATTGTTATCTCTAAAACTCTTCTTTTATCACTTCCCAACTCCAATAAATAATGAATACCACGGGAGTGGAATTTTTTATTTTAAAGCTTCAAAATTTTATATTTTTTTAAAATTATTAAACTTGGAGTATTATGTTTGATTTCTGTATATGAAGTCTGAAATAAGTCTTTCAGAAAAATTAAAGTAGATTTACTGTTAGGATTAAAAATTTGAGAGAGAAAAATATATGAAAAGTTTTTTATGAAGATGAACAACAGAAAAAAACTGATCCTTCAAAAGAAGAAAGTGTGAGGTGATTGGGTTTTTTTCCCTTTGCTTTGCTTTTAAGATGTCATGAATTATTAGTAAACCTAAAATGATTCTGCCATTGGAGGTCCTGGCTGTTAGATATTAGAGCTAGAGCAGTTATTCCTAATGGTTAAGCCCAAGCTCTATACCACTAGCATCTGTGAGGGTCAGGACCCAAAAAGACAGGTCACCACCCATCTCAAAGGTCAGGAGAAGACTTGGGGAAACAACCATCACGTCATTTGCTCCAGAGCAGCACACTGGCAGCCATTGTGTCACTTGCTTCTTTGGCAAATGCTAACTGGAATTCCTCATCCAGCAGTCTTTCTGGTAAGGGAAAATGAAAGGTCTGTTCCACTGAGAAAATTGCCACCAAGCCAGCTCTTTCTATCTCCGTGGACTGAATGAAAAAGTATAAATATGTGAAATGCATTTTGTTTTGTGTGTTCATTAGGCATTGCTAAAGAGGATTATGTCACAAATGTTAGACTGAAAATGAAGAAATTTGCAGTACTGATACTCTGGTAGAGTCCTGTTATTTCCTGTCAAGGAAAACTTAATCTATATAGGCAAAGGAGTACCAGAAATCGTTCTCATGGACATAGTGATTGCAATTACTGAAATCAAGAAGAAACTTTTTCTGCATGGTATAGTTCTGTTAGAGATAGCATCAAAATATGCGATCTGGGTGAATTACTTGCATGTAGATCCTCTATCTGCAATTCACATCGGGGCAAGGGGCCAGCATGGAAAATCCATTGCGTTCAGTTTTGTGGAAGGTTGCATCAGGAATGGATATCATTGGTTTTAAGAGAGGTTTCATTATTGAATTTTAGCTGTAAAAGCATGTTTGCATGTATAGGTGAAAATTTTATTCTGAAGCTAAAACTTTCAGTGCCAAACTTGTCTGTCTCATGACAGACACATTTTTGAAGATCTTCTGTTTTAAAGTTAATGCAGTTTTTTACAGCTAAAACTTGTTTTCTCGCTGTATCTTGATGGAAAGGGCAAATACAAGTCCGTACTTGGGCACTTAATATAACTGGCTATGGTAACAGCCAGTTTGGTTCATTGGTAATAGGTAAAACAAGTCTGTAATTAGGGCTTCTGTTGCAACTGCATGAATAAGGTTAAATTTTAGTTCAGTTTGGCTACAAAGCCAAATAAATACTTTTTTTTTTTTCCTGTTCCCCTACTATGAAATAAAATTGTTTCTTTTCCCAATTTTTCTCCTGTCTGGGGGATAGAAAAGACAGAATGCTTCCTGTGAGTAGTACGAAATATTTAATCCATACTGAAGGGAAACCTTTGTTTGCCCTAGAAGAATATTTTTAGCTAAACTAATAAACTACAAAGGATCAAATTTGAACACTGCTGATTGATCTTGGTATCTAAGACACAGAATGCATTACTGCATATTTTGTTCTTTAGAATTGCACTACTTCTTTTTCCCCAGATCCATTTTGAAACCTAATGCTATTTTGAACTATACATCTATTCTGGTTT
>VXBJ01002061.1:8670-23673 GCA_013400055.1 Nycticryphes semicollaris | reverse complement strand
AAAAAAAAAAAAAAAAAAGGGGGGGGGGGGAGCTATTATTGTGACAATAACTTCACAGGTTCAGAGAAACTTCATGGATATTAAAGTGTTGTCTGTTTCTTTTGCAACAAATTGTGCTTGTAGGCAAATTAAAAATTAATTAAGTAGCAATAACAGTCTGATACCACAATGCATTTTCAAATGCAGAAAAACATAAGAACCCCATAACAGTTTAGATAAGTGTTACAGACAAATATCCTTTCTTAAGGGTTGCCGGTCGCTGGAATTTAGGAAGGAGTCTGAAAAACAGGATGCACACAGAGCAATCATATTCCAATCCATGGCTTCCTAAGCCAGAATTTTCTTTATGACCAGGCTGTTTAAAAAACACTAGTGAAACTTTGTGGTGTGCAGTTTTCTATCTCTGTTTAAGCCATTTATGCCTTTTTCTTGCAAAACATCTGATAGAAATAATATCCTTTACTCACCTCTTCATCAAATGAGAAAGAATTACTTTCTTCTGTACCTCAACCGTACACAACTTGAGGCAAGTTGAGACCTATAAACAATTAGAAGCAAGTTTGCATAATACTCATGCACAATGGAGAAAAAACTCAAAAGCTATTTAATCATGGTGGAAAAAAAAGGGGTTTAAGATGTAATTTATATTTAGATATTTTTCAACAGTGTTATAGTTGGGATAAAAATATTAATTTAGATGTAAATACTGAATTTGGTGTAAGAAATCATCAATGGCAGGGATTCCTTGGGGTTCTTTTGTAGTAAATTTTTTCTCAATCTTTCAGATACTTATTAAATAAAGATGAAAAAAAGTACATCTATAGTGTAGTCACTGCAGTACAGTGTAGACATATGTGAACTATTCTGAAATCAAATTGTTAATTTTATTTAGAAAGTGCAATTACTAATTGAATATGAAAAGCTTTAAAAGTATATTAGCACTTGCAATCAAAAGCCATTTTAACTACTTTATTTCTAACAGGCTGCAGACGCTAATCCTTTGTTTCTTCCCTATCCCAGTCTCCTGGTTCTGCAAATATTCCGCCACTCAGCCCCATATGTGATTTCCTCTGCCAGACCCAGGGCCCACTGTTTAACTCTGGAAGTGAAGAAGCTGAATCCTACAATTATCCAAAGGAGACAAAAAGAATTAGGAAAATTAATGTGGTTTTGTTGCAGCACATTCTGCCAATCCCTGGACATACTTTCTTCCAGCCTCTCCTTTAAGCTCCTACATGTTAAATCCTACACATTAAATCTACAGCTTCATGCTAAACCAAAGCTAATCAACATCACTACTTTAAACCTGCTGGTTTGGACAACAGTGGTATTGAAGCATTGTCTCAGACCTTACTGCAAAACTGCCTCTCCAGAAACTTGGCAAACACCTGGACACACACCAAGGTCTGTGATGAGACATCTCAACACCTACCAGGCAGAGCACTTTATGGCTCAACTAGCTGAAACAATAGCAGCTGTCTAGTAAAAATACCCCCAAAATTTAGCTTAGTGTCCTGGGTCTGTCTTCTCACGTGACTCATGTTTTGTAAGCTGGCGCTTCAATTTTAGCTGGGTTTCCAACTACCAGAGAATTTTCAGTCTTTCCATCATCTATTTGCTCACCACTAGGACCCTAGAAATAGCAGAGGATTTGCTCCCTAAATAGTAAAACTCTTGTCCTATTCAGTTAAGCTCTGGGTTTCAAGAATCTTTTTGTTCTTCTGTTTGCTGCAACTCCTCTGGTACACTGCCAGTCTACAATTCAGTCAGGATGTTTTGCTAATTTTGAATGCTTCTTTTCTGCCTTTACCTAATTTCTTTGCTTATGGCTCATTGCCTAAAATTCCTGGATGTGACATGCTAGTTTTTGGCTCAATGCTGCTGATACTCACGTTGAAAAACCTTAACATTATTCTTAGGGGACAAATACTGCACCATTATATTACTTCAAGAATGATAACAACTTTAAAATAAATTACACACCTGGAGGGGAAATATAAATGTAGGCAAGAAAGAGATGGAAAGTTCCTCATTATCACTCCTTCAAAATGCTAGAGTAAAACGGATTGCAAAATCCAACATGAAAAAAATCTCTTGGATATACTAAAGATTTCTATGATACACAAGTCAGTAATACAGAGAAGTTATTATAGAGGTATACTCAGAATAAACAATTACAAAAAGATGTCTATCTGGGATCAAAATAATAAATTGAGAAAAAAATCCCCAGTAATCTCAGGCTTTTGACCAGCAACATGGTTCTTTGATCCTCCATGTGGTTATATTAATTCCTTCTGTTGAGTCAGATTGCTGCATCTTTTTGATGAATTAGACATGAATGACTATCTTTTTCTAAACTATTGTACATCTTTGGGAAAAAAATACAATTTACCATTTTACTCATTCTTGTCCTATTTATTATCACTGCTATTGTAAAGAAAGACAGTAAAAAGTTTAAATAACTATAGAAACTGGGTATTAAAACAATGGCGGTTTTGTGTCAGAAACAGTATACTGTTACTACCACTATTATGAAAATTACTCTGGTTCTTCTATTAACTATCTGGTTTATCTAATACCTAGCTAATAACACAATAAAACTCACACATGTTAAAACAATGAAACAAAGAGCCTGTCTGTACAGAGGCGAGCAAACAGCCGAACTCTCATTTAACTTCTGCCATAGACATTCTACTTACGGAAAGCACTCTCTGCCCCAGTATTTCTACCTGTAAAAGGCAACATCAATAGCTTCCTTAAAGGATGTTAGAAGGCCTATGTTGTTAATATTTATAAAACATTTTTGAATTCTTGTATGCAAAAGGTTAAAAATTGCAAATAATACTATACAGAATAAGAATATTTTAGTTGTTCTATCGTTGGCTATGGAAAACTAATTTTCATATTCTTTTTATGGATTTTCATTATTACTTGCTATTTTTCTTTTTTCTTCTCTACTCTTCTTTTTCTCCCACCTCCATTTTATACTTCATATTTTGAATTTCAATGTCTGTTGCTATGACAACACCACAATCTGACTAGTGCTGCCTTCAGACCCTTTTCAAATCTACGTCATGCTGTTTAAAAACTACATATTTTGTGCTTAAGGTGTCTGAAGATTTCCTTAGAATAACCTGATGTCATTTTCCCAATCATAAGACATGGAGCAGATATGCATTCCTAAATCCTAGAACCTGCCATTGCTTTTCTATTCCTGTATCCATTACTTTGAAGAATTGCCTCATTAGGGTATGGTGGCTAAATAGAAGATGGTGGTATTAACAGAAGGACGCATATTTGTCAATCTTTCCATTTATAAATATATATATGTACACACACATATATACGTATGTATACATATGCAATAGGCAGGCACATGTATATGTTCACATACACAATTTGTTCTTCAGCTGTGTGTCTGGCATCTGTCACAGAACTTCTTAGCAAAGTAAAAGAAGCCAGCATATTCTCATTAATTTTAAAATAATGGTTTTAAACTCAGCAGACATAAGGAAAGATTACCAATGATGCAAGGGAATTCATAGAATCATATAATTGACTTGGTTGGAAGGGACCTTTTAAGATCAACGAGTCCAACCGTTGACCTAGCCCTGACAAAACCACTACTAAACCATGACCCTAAGCACCACATCTATCCATCTTTTAAATAAGTCCAGAGATGGCAATTCCACCACTTCCTTGGGCAGCCTAGTCCAATGTTTGATATCCCATTCAGTGAAGAAATTTTTCCTAATATCCAATTTAAACCTCCCCTGGCACAGCTTGAGGCCTTTTCCTCTTGTTCTATTGCTTTTCATTCTTAAAAGGAGATACTGATCCCTACTAATGCCTAAATACTAAAACCAATGGAGGAGCCACTCATAATACAAAGCTAAGGGCAAGCATTCAAATCTCTGATTTCCTAAGATTATTAAAATTCCTGATAAATTTACTGCTGTTATCATTAATTAGAGTCATAGACTGCAACTTTACAGATACACTGCTCAGGTACTGGAACAGACTCACTGTAATTGAAATGTGGGATCTAAATGACTTACTGCATCAACTAGTGATAAGGGAGGGAACAGAAGTCCCGTAGAAAAGTTCCTGAGCACATACTCCAATTTCAAAAATAATTATAGAGTTTATGTAAAGTCTCTGACTCTGGGCTACCATCCCTAGCATGACATGCCCCAGTTATATTCTATGCATCAGATGGCAATATAGTCTGACACAGTTTTCATTTTGTCATTTTCCTACCTCTAGCTCTATGGAGCAAGCATTACTAATCCAAAATATAATATTATGCTCTTGACTAGTAAAACAAAGTGCACTCTTCTGTGAAAATTTGTTTCAAATTCTCCTTCAGTTGCTGAATGATAAAGTCTCAGATAAATATCTCTCTTTGAAAGTCACAGGATTTATATCTAGCTGCTTACATACCTGGATTAGAGGAAGTTGTGAGTGTTTACTAGTCACACAATACAGAAGCCATCTGAAATGAGTTCAACAGTATTAAGGCAAATTAATTTTCCAGATGCAAGAAAGTGTGACAGCTCTCTGTTGGTTTACTTAAGTAAAAGCACACTAAGCTTCCTGATGGTATTTTCTTTCAAGTTGTAGATTTATGATGTGAGATCTTTGGATACAGTACCTTAAGTTTGTATTGCTCCTTTTGCCACCTTTCCACTATGACATATACCCCTCCTCAGTCTTCAGCATGCCATTCCATCACTAATGCTACCAGAAGTGTTTATGCAACTGTTCTGCAAAGTAGATAAGGGAGGTGACCCAGCTTAAAAAAATAGTCTTGCTATTACTTTGAAAGATACATAAAGTCTTCATAAAAGTCTTGTTATGCTTTTTTAAACCATGTGTTCCCTATCTGGTTAACACCACGGCCAGACAACTAGTTGGGCCAATACGACTCAGCCACAGAAGGCTGGGAATGAGCAGTCTGGGAAACAGGATGAGTGTAACCAAACCTCAACCTACTGTTGCTACTAAAGAGTACAAATCCTGAAGCAGCAGGCTGAGATTACCTTCTCCATAGCATCATACTAGCCCTTCAAGCCTGGGAGAGGAAATCCACCTCTTTCAGTGTATTTGGTCACTGTCTTATCTACTCTGAGGAGCAGACAGTAGTGCAATGCACATACTGAGGCGCTTTGTATTCTTAGATAAATCACAGCCTTCACTGTTCATACATTTGTATGAAACAGTTGTCAGTGTATTTTAAAAAAGACAAACCACCTTGAGGACAAATTCCACCTTAAAGTATTCCAGCCTCTGTCCCACAATTCCTTTTCCCATACTGCAATATGCTGCTACTCTAGGTTGTGCTGACACAAGTGTTGATAGGATTACATTGTGAACAAAACTGATAAGCCTAAGTAAAGTCCTGCAAACAAAGTCTTTAAGACAAGACTTGTTAATCCATGATCTAGCAGTTGATCCTTTACCTTGAGACATCAGCATGTTTTTCAGAACAGGTTGATGATTTAATCCATCTGAGCAGGTTATGAATATACCTACTGAAGGACAGTAGTCTTTTGAAAATGTAAGCAGCAGCAGCAGATGAAGGTCAGCATCTTGATTAACTTGAAAATCCCCAAGAAGACAGACAGGAAAAAGAAGAGAGAGTTTATAAGATTACACATTTCTTGTGTATTCTTCCTTTAAGGAAAAGCTTTTAGGATGAAGAGTGTGTATAAATTGATGTCCACAGCACCATAGCTGGTTATGTGACTTGACATCTTTACAGGAAAAATTAGAAGAGAGGTGTTTTTTCGGAGTTAGTCTACTACTAGGTATAATTCTTCCTCTAAATCTCTCCCTAGACTTAGCAAACAAGTTTCACATACTTGGTTTGTGGAATTAAATTACTCTACTTTTATTTTAACCTTTGTCTGGTGCCAAGGGTAATTTCATTAATAAAATTTGCACAGATCTTTTCCTTACTTTCTCACTTTGATACTTCAGAGGTTTTTTTTCTCAGTGGGGTTTAAGTTGCTCCATATTTTAATATTTTGGCTTTGCTACCTAGATAGAACTCAAGTAAAAAGCCAAAGTATTATTGTTGCTCCGATGTCAAGAACATCTTATTAAAATCCATTGTATTTTCATAACACAACTGTCCTGTTGATTTGTGAGTTTTTTTCAGTCCCTATTAGTAAAAGTACCTGGAGGAACACCATGACATTGCAAACTACAGAGCAAGAGAATTTAGAAAGAGACTACACTCGAGTTCCCAAGGCAAAAAGTGTCAATTTCAGTCATTATTTACTTTGAAGCTTTTATGGAGAGATACAGGAACTTTCTTTAGAAGGTCACTAAAATGGAATTTTGTCATATCAGAAACTGCTGTAGATTTCTGGAGCTCAGTTCCCTGGGATACCTTACACATCATTACTCTTCTTGAAACAGAGTGTATTTCACAACTGATATTGCCTTTTACATGTTACACAGCACAACAACAGTGTGCAAAGATCTACCTGCCACACACTTTCTGTCTCTCGGAGTTCATCCAACACCTCTTCCAACTATATAAAAGCTCACACATCCTTGGCTGGAAAGACCAGCTAGTCAAGTCTGTGAATAATACATACACTAATAAGTAGATTCTCTCAGAAAGTGGGGGTGGGAGGAAGGGCGGCAGTGGGAGGGTTGAATAAAAACTCTTCACAGAATCACAGAATTGCTGGAAGGAACCTTTGGAGATCATCTCGTCCAAGCCCCCTGCCAAAGCAGGTTCACCTAGATCAGGCTGGACAGGAACACATTTAGGCAGGTTTTGAGTAACTCCAGAGAATGTGACTCCACATCCTCTCTGGGCAGCCTGTTTCAGTGCTCTGGCACCCTCAAAGTAAAGAAGCTTTTCTTCCTGGTGAGATGTATTGTTGCCTATGTTGTAGCCTATGTCCATTGTCCCTTGTTGTGTCACTGGGTACCTTGGAGAAGAGACTGACCCCATCCTCTTGACACCCACCCATTAGATATTTATAAACATTGGTAAGATCCCCCCTCAGTCTTCTCTGGGCTAAACAGATCCAGATGTCTCAGCCTTTCCTCATCAGAAAGGTGCTCCATTCACTTGATTGTCTTTGTAGCCCTTTGCTGGACTCTTTCCAGTAGTTCCCTGTCCTTCTTGAACTGGGGAGCCCAGAGCTGCACACAGTACAGTGCTACTACTGTTATGTGCCACTAGTAAAATTACATCAAGTTGATTATCTCATAGTCCTGGAAATTAAGCTGGAGCTTCCTAGCATATCTAACACTGTGGCATTGGACAATCAATGAGTATTTAGCAGATTGTACCTTGTTTATACAGTTTAGATAGCCCCTGGCAGGCCTACACAATCTTTTAAGGATGAGTGCACACACACAGACTTTTTCATGAGCGTTTTGGTCAGCAAATCACACTGAAACAAGCAGTAGGATTTGTAAGCAGGAGTTTTATGCAACAGTGATCATTATTCCACATAGTAGGAAGATTTTGCTGTAAGGTACTGATATCCTGCATATTGAAGCCAATGTCTATTGACATCAGTGGAGTGGGAGCACATCCAAGAGCCAACACTATGAATTCCACAGCTTGCAGCAATATACACCAAATGAAAAACAGGCAGATATCCGTCTTCCAGCTTTGAACACCTGCAGATGAAGCCGTAACAAATTGATTAGTGGCTTTTACTTTTTTGCCCTTGTCTAATCAGCTACAGTAAATCAATTTTGCCCCCTAGAATCCAAAGCAGGTCAAGACAGGCTTCTGACTTGATTCAATTTCATTATTTAAGCTCAGAAGTCAGCAAAGGGTATTTTAAAGGAAATGTTTATCAAAATACTTTGCTTTGTTTCATAAATGTTCACTTCGTCTCTGTCTTATTCATATTGTATATAATCATAAATAGTGCTTCTTGTAAAACATAAGATTTTTCCCTCCTCTAATAGATATTCTAGTATTATGTTGGTACCGTTTCAGTAGAAACTGCACTAAAATTATTGATGTAAATGAAGAGAATAAAATGCCTGTAGCTTATCAGCATTCCTCACTTACTGCTAAATATAAAATTACAGAAATTGCTTGGCTACTTTGTATTAACTATCTGTAACTGTTTGTGCTCAGCTAAAAAATAATATTTTTCAGCTGTAGGAAATATTGTTTTGATCTGATTTATTATGATCCTTTTAGATAATTGGGCTAACACATTTAAAGACACATTCTGTTTGTTTCAACTGAATCCCTTTTTATATAAAATATAAATGCAACATGATGCCTAACCTTGAAAAGAGTGAAATGTTCTAGGACTGATCTTACTGAGTTATGGTGAGTCTGCTTATTACAGAACACTAAATGGATCTTAAATAAAGTTTGCAATGCAAGATTTCCATTGGCAACCTGTTATAGATCACCTATTTTTTAAATTTAAACCTCTCTGGACGGCATCCTGTCCTTTAGGGACATCAGCTGCTTGGTTTCATCTCAGCTTGGTGTCATCTGCAAGCTTGATGAGGGTGCACTAGATCTCACTGCCTATGTCATTGATGAAGATACTAAACAGTACTGGCCAAGCCCTGGTTCATTGTCTTAGAGTACTTGATGTGGCAACTTTTATGCATTTATTTTAAGATAGGTCTTTATATGCAATTAAAAAAAAAATTCAGGAAGTTCACTAAGTTCTCCTGTAATCCTGTTTTTTACACAGTGCAGAAATAATCCTGTAACTTTAAATATAAGCAGGAATAGCTGTGTCTCTCCTGCTTTTTTCCCCCACTCTTTTTAAAACAATAGCAGTATCTAGAATGTTTCTCACATTCATCTGGAAATGCTATATGAATATTTAATAGTCCAGTTTCAAATTTGCATATGGCCAGCTGTCACAGGATGGCACTACAGAGATATGGTATAACTTTGCTGTAAACTACAGAGACCTATCCATCCCTAAATCTAAATCCACCTGCTGACTCAGAGAAGTAGCTATGTCAAATCCAGGAATAAATCCTTTGTTGGTTTCATCTTGAATCTCATTGCTTCTTTGGCACAAATTAGCTTCCAAAGATAATGGATGTTCAGTGTAATTGGTGAGCAAGCTGAGAATTTTGTTTTCTGTTGTGAAAGTCTGTAACATTTATCCAGAAGACCTGCAAAAGTTTATAGCATATTCACCTGATTTTTGTTTTATCTTTCTTATTCTGTCCCTGGAAGAAACTGGTAGGCAGCTCCAATTAAAAATAATTATCCAGTGAACTGGATTAAAAGTAATCAGAATCACAAGTGGTTTTTTCTAACTGTTATTTAAGAAATTGAGAGTAAGTATAGATTTAATGAGTACTAAGATCATGAAACTGTAAAATGATCACCCAAGTAGGTAACTATCAAAGTCCAACTGTTCACCTACTAAATTGCTTTTCATTTAATTGGTAGCCATTCTTGAAATTTTCACATAAAATCACCTGCACTTTTATTGAGAAAAGCAAAGATGAAAATTAGCTTAGATGAAATTTATCTTCGAATCCACCTGTTATTTTAGTACGATAAAAGCCCCTTATTCCAGCTGTGTATTAAATTTTTAAACTTTCTTCTCAAGCTCCTAGGTAATAGCTATGAATTCAGCCAGAATATCTGATTAAGACTGCATAAATCATTCAATGCTTTCCAGAATACTTTTAAGATTGGAATGCTTACTAATAAAATCTCCAAAATTTGTGTAATACTGATCATCCTCCAGAAACAAAAAATGCTATAAAACCTGCCCTTTTAGTCTTCTATTCTCAGCTCACAGTAATAGCAGTGCAACCTAGATCTGTGGGTGAAGTCATTTGTGATAAGCCATAAAGGTTACTGTCACAGCTATTAAATTCTAAAGCTACTAAATGCTTTGGATATTCCTATCCTGGTATATTCCTTGGCACATTTTTGTCCTGAGGTTAGCATTTCCCAAAATTATCCTTGGCCATGATTTGGGAGTCAGAATTTATGGGGGCCTTCCCCCGTCTTACAGGTAATTTACTTATAGCTCCTCTCTTGAAGAAAACCTGAAGACTGCTAGAATAGCTGCAGTTATTTTGTGCCACTTAGCCTCAATTTTCAGGAATGCTTCCCCAGCACATTTAATTTACTGGTGTGGATGAAGACTCTGAGTATACTTGGCATCAGCTGCAGTAGCCCACGATGGTGTTTCAGTTTGTATTCACATCTGTAGGGCAGGGAAGAGGAAAGAGACCTTCTCATTCTCATGTTTCTTCTCAAAGGCACTCCAATTTGTGCATGCTGAAGTGACCTAAAACCCCTTGTCAGAATGATATCTGCAAAGTAGTATAAAAGCACTTCCCAACCACTAATTCCCTAAATATATCCCGGGCTGTGAGTCCCTTAAGACTTACCTACATTGCCCTCTGTCACTATTTGCTGACACTGCAGCTACGGAAGAACACCATCATGTCAGCATCACTCAGACAGCAGACATCATCTTGTCCAATGTTGACTGCATACTCATATATTAATTATTACATAAAACATTAGTCATGCACAAGCTGCAAGTTGGTCAGGATCTCTGATGTGTTACAGGCTTTCTACTGAGGGCAGATAATAATAATAGTGATGACAGAGTTGATCATAAGCCCTTTTGCTTGGACAAAACTGAGTCAGCAGGGTTTACCCTCTAGCCTCATTTGTTAACGAGGCTTTTGGGTCACAGTCCCAATGGATTGCTCCAGCACCCAGTGGCTGAAGCGCATAAATACTCTTTCCCATGCCTGTATACTGGGACTGTTAAGAAAAGTGTCATAGCACTGAAATTATCTGGTTAGGGAAAATTTAAGGTCTCTTTATGCTACCAGGTTAGCTGAGGCCATTTTAACAGAGTAGGATCCAATTCCAGAAGTCTTTCTCATGCTGCCCCTGAGGGAATGAAGTTTGTAGTTATGAATTATTTAGTCCATCCTTGCATATGGCCCTGTTCAAACAAAATAAACAGTTGAGCTACACATAGTAGTAATGCTCCAAAAAAAAAAAAAAAAGTGAAGAATTTGCATAAGTTTATTCAAAATTGTAAAGAATATCTGCTTTTAATAAGCATTCCATATTGGAACCTGGTTAGTATGGTTTTAAATACTGAGATATCTTGAAAACGTTTTGGGGATCTTTTAATGACAATAGGCTGTCAGGCCAAATTGTGCCCCATTTTAAAAATTCTACCCTTGGACTGTATGTCCCATTGAATTCTGCACTACAGCACAGAAATATATTAAAGGCAAAATGTCACTTCCGAAATCTTTGATACAGTTTCATTTCATACTCATTTTATTCCTCTTATCCCTGAAGATAAGAAGAGCCCTTCTTGTTTCTGACACAGCCAATTCCAGTAAGGATTATCATATTCTGATACAGACAAAGAATATTTTAAGAGAAATTGGAAATGTAAGGAAGAGCAAAGAATTAATAGGTGTCAATGATACAAAGTATTTTCCTGATGTAATTTATTTGCTCTTTGGCCATGCAGGCTGATGGCCTGATGGCATAACACACCCAGAACTATGCTGGCATTTTTTTGCTGATGTAACTTTTCCAGCCACTGATGTATCATGAAAGTATCATTCTATGGAAATGTCTCTTCTGCTTAATTTTCTGCTTTACTAGATTTTTTTACCTTTTGCTTCATTTCTTCCAAACTTGATATTTGTACTAAATGCTCAGTAATTTTTTTTCTGCTTGTGGTCTACTTATATTGTTGGTTCACTGTTTTACTGTAACTAACAGTATATTATGGTAGTAGATTTACTGTCACTCTTATATTTATTTGGGTTTGTATTTTTTTTTAAAAAGTGCTTTTCATCCATTGTTACCAGAATTTGTATTGGTTTTCTAGAGGTGTGTTTGCAAAATTTATATTTCTCTGAGTGATAGAATAAGGACAGTATACCTCTTGTTACACTTCAGAAATCAAATTATTGAATTTTTCCATGGTTACCACCTGTTATACGACAAATTTAGATAGCTGCTATTGTTTATCTGTGTGAAGGCATGCATCTTTTTGGAATAAACATACAATCTGTGTGCTATTCCACAGAACCGTCATATGAACAAGATGCTGTGTCTTATGACAGCTTTTGTAAGCATTAGAAATATCAGGAAGAAATTTTGCTATGTATGTATGTTATGTATGACCTACCTCATCAGTGTACAACGCTTAGTCTCGTAACCTGCTGTACAAGAGCCTCCCACATAGGAATTCTGACCAAGCAATTTTCTATCTATCTTACAGTTATGTGTTTTAAAGCCAAAAGTGAGTATAATAGCTCTAAATTTCACACAAACTACAATTTTGAATAACTGCCCAAACTAACTAATAGTCCAGACCACTGAGTTATATGAAGTAGTTTTTATTATATTCAGGCCTAGAAAAACAAGGACACTGGCACTCTGAACTTCCCACTTTTGTTTCATTTAACCTGTGGTCCAGATTTTTTGAGGTGAGAGTAAATGCCTAGCACTGTGACTCTTCAGTGCTTGTTTCCTCTGTTAAAGCCAGTCAGGCTGTTTAACAGTTTGGCAAGGTGATGCAGACGCTACGAGCCTAGACTCAGCAACTTAGACTTCTTTCTTTCATTGTAGTTATTTATTGCTTGCTAAACAGGGCTAGGATACCAAGGCTTATAAATTCAGGGTACATTTTAATTTTTAAAATAGAAAGTCTACTTGTAAGATTAGCTTCCAATTAAAAATGTAACAAAACCAGAGTTGAAAACTGGATCCATACATGGTGAGTTGCCTGTATTTGAGACTCAACTCTGTGAATTCTTTAATTTTGAAGGAACACATAGTTTCAGCAAAACTTGATCTCCTGATATTTGTCCACACATTCAGGAGGATGTGAAAGAAAGTCAGTAATGCCGCATCACATTGGAACAGGCTGCTCAGGGAAGTGGTTGAGTCACCTTTAAAAGATGGGTGGACATGGTGCTTAGGGACATTGTTTAGAGGTGATTTCAGCAGTGTTAGATTAAAGGTTGGACTGAACAGCCTTAAAGGTCCCTTCCAACCTAGATGATTCTATGATTGGGATTTAGACAATTAATTTAATTTCTAATATTCCGTTCTTTTGTCTTGAAACCTGTCCTATACCTCATCACAATGACTTTTATGTTTAGCAAATGGGCTTATTAATCTTTTTTTAAAAAGCAGGTAATTTCTACCAGCAGGAGTGTGAGGTCTAGGTGCAAAAGAAAAATTGACAGAATATCCTATTCATTGTTTTACAGATAGCAGAATATACAGAACGATTACAGTAAGTACAGTAGGTATTATAGTGAAACTTGTGGCTAAAACCCACAACAACTTGCATTATACTAGAAATTAGGGTTTCTGCTGAGTTCTCTTGATCCTCCTTTACCCCTTTACCCAAGGTGAAAAATCAGATCTGGACAGTTGCTACAGAATTGTATTTAAAAGGATAAGGTCTTTTGTTACACTCAACTGACCAAGAGAGCGGACCAAGAGCTGAAGCTCATCCATTTTGTGTGGCAACTTCATGAAGCTTCTTAGCAAGCATCTGCCAACGACTGAAATTTCCATCTGCTTCTCTAGAGCATTTAAATTTTTCTAGAGCAGAGTATTTGTAAAATGTTTTTGAAATCTAAAACCCATTGTCAGGGCAATGAAGATAAATTATGAGAACTTCCAACACTATTATGGTAATTGGTGCCTTGAACACTAAGTGATGTGCTATATATTGTCACATGGTGTCTTCTTAGACCCATCTGTTTGTACTTGGTGTGGATGATGAGTTCAGACATTTCATCATTTGGTTCACACAGACTCTTTCTTCTCTCAAGCTTTACAATTACAGCTGATCTTATGTCTGTCTTATTCTAGTCTAACTTCTGGAAAGATGTCCAGTGATTCAGGTAGAGTTATTATACTGTCCTAAATTAGCAATACTGCTTGATATCTTTCAAAAATGGAACTTTTCTCCAGTGAAGTGAAATAGACTTATTTAACTTCACCATTATATGTATTTCCATGTCTTATATAATGTTACAGTTTTGACACCTGTAATTTTGTTCTTCCTCCATTCCAGTAACTTTTGTTGTTCACAAGTCCTGTCAATACAGGAAAAGCACAAAAATGGAAGAGCACTAAGCCCAGCAACTACCAGATGCCAACGACAAAAGTATTCATTATAATATATAAAGTAAATATTCACCTTTGTGAGCTCCAAGTAGTTTCTAAGGTGGGTCAATTAAATTCCCTCTCCCTGTAATCATATTTATAGTATTTCTAACTTTTAAGCCTTAAACCTATATCTAAATAGAAAGGAAGCCTCAAATATATAAATTTAAATACACCTTGCTGCTGTTAAGCTTGATTCTCTTTATAACTTACCAATTTGCCTTCTTTGTGAAATGAAGTTATGTATAAAACTACAAGACTAATATAGGAGTACTTTTATCTAATAAACTAATAATTCAACCTTGTTTGCGCTTGCTTTTTTTTTTCATAGATATGAGAAATTATAGAATATTAAGATTGTTAAGTACTGTCTGGGAAAGGTGATGTCCCTGGTTTATATTATTTTGTAAAAACCCCAGTATTCTGCAAGACTGCACATACATTTTAAAAATTTAGGAAAAAAAATAATTAAAAATCCTTCCCTGTACTTTTTTTCTCTGCAGAGATCTTAAGAATAACTCTCCTTCTTCTNGACAATCAGAGCAATGTCAACAGAACAGGCAAGGTGACTTTCTAAGGCAAAACCAAACTGTCGATTTGAATTTTTAATCTAGTTTTTATATTTAATAATCACTGTAAGAAATCTTTTATTTGTTTAACTAAAAGTGTTTAGATTGACAAAGACACTAGTGTAGTTAGGCATAACTTAATCTCAGGTGGGATTAATATTCTTCAAATAATTCAACCAGCAAATACTCGGTTTCATCCATGTAACATGTATTAGATTGGTACAATTAACTTTTTCTTGAGATTCTTTTAATTGCATTCGTTTC
>VXBJ01002058.1:255-16627 GCA_013400055.1 Nycticryphes semicollaris | reverse complement strand
GTTTCCTGGAAAGACACAATAAGGGGAAATCAACCAGCATCCCCTGGCCAGTGATGGGTGCCAGCACTCTCTTGTCCGGCCCTCCAGGCAGTTTTTAACCCAGCAGAGAATATTCCCATCCAAGCCTTGGGCAGCCAGAATCCCTGCGTCAATATGACGTTGTACCAGTGTTCATGTGGCATCTGTTCTGTCTTTTTTCATATGCAAACTATTCAGAATCCAGTCAGCATATTGGGAAATGACAAAGAAGTCACAAAGTCCCAGAAGATCTGTGCATTTGTGTTCTGAGAAATAGCTTGGTACAAATTGGTCCATATTATTTACACATATTTCTTCAGAGTACCCACAAATTTAAGAGGTGTTATCTCATGGAGGCATATTCACAGTAGTATTTTCTCCAGATGGGAAGGCTGTAACACAAGTACACAATGTATTTGAGAATACAATGAGAATTTCCTGCATGAAACATTTTTTGTGGTTTCTTTTTTTAATTTAGCCAAGATAAATTGCCAATAATAGCCACCGATACACTTTTTTGTTTGTTTGTTTTTTTAGCTTTGATAACTGTGATACATCAATTACCTCAGTTAACATAATTGAAAAATAAGGAATGAAAAATTATCTCTTCTGTTACTATGTGTTCTAAGGTGATAGTTCCATGAGGAACCTTGTAGGAGTCAGATGGTAAGAGGCCTTATATGAGTCTGTTTTTTATGTGTATTTTCCTGATATCTCTCCACTAAATTTGCCTAGAGCATGATTGCCCTGTTCACTTCAGCACCTGAAGTGGCATTTGCTAATGTGTTGATATGGCAGTGGAAAATTTCACTATCCAGTCATAAATTTGTTTAGCAAGAAGTTGAGCATGTGAGGAGGTGGAAAACTGCACAACAGATACTTCATGAATATCATGAAAGCATTTTCTGTAGTACAGAGTGCTCTACTCTCATAGATACTTAACTTCCACTTGCAACTCCAAGTCCAAAAAAACTGATCTATGCCTGAGTCTGAAACCTTTTATGAAAGGTTTGCTGTGAAACGTCTATTTCTCAAAGCTGATGCTTAAGCCCACTTTTCTCAGAAATCATTAGAATCATAAAACAGAACCATAGAATATGTTCGGTTGGAAGGGACCTTTAAAGGTCAGCTAGTCCAACCCCCCCCTACAGTTAGAAGGGACATCTTTAACTAGATCTGGGTGTTCAGAACTTTAGAAGTGTTTTGGATAAAGTGCTCTTGCATGTACTCTGGGTTTTTTTGGGCATTAAATTTGTAGTTGTTTCTGCAGGTAGAACAGCTCAGTGACTGCTGGATTCTGACCTGGAAGGGATGCTGAGACCGGTCTCTCCATTCCCTCTAAACGGTTGCTTGTTTTTTTATTATACTGTGCCATATCTCTTACTCGAAGACAAAAGCTTTAGATCTTAACATTTAAATTTTAATTTAAATTTTCTGTCTGTAAGATTTGGTTTTTGCTATCTGATGCTGGAAAAGAGTAGCTGATTAAACACTGTGGTTTCATCTATAATTTTCAGGAAGTTCTAAACTTACTAGCTTATTTCTGATGCAAATGGAAATCTTTGAGTAATTACTTTAGTCTGCATTTTTGCTAGCCTAACCACTTGAAATTACCATTAAAATTTTACAGCGCTGGAACTAGTGATCTGAAAGGGTATCATGTTAATGAAGATAATAAAAAAATTCTTTGCCTGATTAATGACTCTCATATATTCTTCCTGCTTCTTGAAGAAACCTTGTTGAAATAGATTTTTAATAGACATATTTGGAATATAAATTTTAACAAAATACTTTGAATAATTTAGAAATAGACAGGATTTATATTAAATAATTTAATGAAGTCTTCTAACTTTTCAACATGGCTAAATGTTAATTTTGTGGGGGGAAGCACAGTTACACTTTTATGCATATCCCTCCAAGTTTCTTCATGTAGACATTCTTCTTGGCTACATTCCTTAAAATTGAAGAGACAGCATCACAGCAAGAAGTGGGGAGCCTACAGCACAAGGAAGCAGAAAGCAGACCGACAGGTCTCTATAGTGCTAGTGGACCTGAGATCCCTGCAATGCAGCCATTCTTTCAACTAAAATCAAGCTAGCAAATTAGGACTTGTCCTGAACATTCATAGCAGTCTCTTATCTTTCTTCAAGTGGTCTGCCTTCAGTCACATGGTGGAGCACGAACCACATGAATGATACACAAGCCTCTCCAGGCAACTATCTCAGATGAATAACCTGTGACAGGTTGGTCACAGATAACACTGAGAGAGAAGGATGGTGAGGAGAGAAGTATGATCATCTTCTGGTAGACTAAATGAGCAAAATGTTGAATTTGGAATCTTCTCAATGGTGTTTATACAAAGCCACTTTGCGGTATCCATTAAGTAAAGCAGATCATTTAAGGGACTGAATTAATCCATTAGATTCTTCATAGACCTGAGGCTTGATATGTGAAATATAGCAGGATAGAAAAGTGAAATGCTTTTTTTGTTAGAATGATCATCTTGTTCTGAGATAGTTTTGTACGGTATTAAATGAGAAATATCTGGTTTATTACCATCTCAATAAGCAATGTTCTGGATATGTTTAGTTATATGCATACAATAAGGGAGAAATTAGGGATATTAGGAATAAGGGAGAAATAAGGAGAACAAAATAAGAACACTGTGTTCTGTTTCATAGAATTAAGTTTTCTGTGATGAAATCTTTTTAGCAAGTGAGTGCGCTGCTGACTGCTACTGCTAAACCTTAGAATACGTTGAACACGTTTCACAACCTGTATTGGTACATTCTGCATGAAAGACAACGCCTTAGAGATTACTATGGAATGGTGGAGAAAGATGGAAACAAGCCAGATGTTCACTTTATAATATGCAAAAATATCTATTTTAAATGAAGTGCCAATGAACCGTACAGCTCAGTAGGAAAAAATCATAGCAGACAAAAGTTTTTTCTTCGATAGATGAAGGAGCCTGGCTATGCATGATTTCAGCCCATCTTTTGTGCCACAGGCAAAAAAACAATGGACTCCTGACTTCCTTTTTCTATTAGCTTGTCAAGTAGCTTTATCATCCTTCTTCTGTATTGTTGGGAGGGAGACAGAAAATTAAGACCATGTAGATCTGCTTGCAAGGTGCAGAAATGACATCTGAAAAGTAAGCTTTTCAACCTTGTCATGCATTTTAATACTTCAGCACTAGGTGGATACTTTCTGGTGAGTACCTAAGTTTCCTGGACTAACTCTGCTGTGGAGCAAGTGGGAGATAGTAAGGAGCTAGTTCTTTTTTTCCAAGAAGCGATTATGCATCACGAAGGTGATGTAACTCTGAGTTAACTCCCTAGCAGCATGATCAAAAGTTCTTTTCTGGCCGAGAATACTAGTTTGCTGTCAAAAGGTATGGAGGAGTAAGGAGAAAAGATGGGCAATTCTGGAAGCTTATGTATCAGTACTTATGAACCTGCATGTGGTGATACAGGTATCAACCAGTGCTGGTTGAAGTAGCATCAAGCACTCCTTTGATCATTCTAGAGCACTGTCTGCTAAACAGGAAGAGACTTCCTGGTGCAGGGAGCCCAACACCTGTTACGCAAATAACAATGAATGAAAATCCTGTACACAGAAGGATAAATACCCATTTTTGAATTGCAAAGGTAGAATATCAATGTAATATAATCTGAGGATTTCACTTTTCACCTTAATGGCTAGAAACCTTTTAACTAATTTCAGACTACAGTTTGCTGATAGATTTTCATTGACTTTCAAGATGGAGTATGTCTATTTAATACCTCCTTCACTTTGGAAACATTATATTCTTTGAACTTTGCAAGAATCTGTAGTTTTTTTGAACTTCCACACCCATGATTATCCCTGTCCCAGGAAGACCAAAGCTGTAAAGTCCTTTTTTCCTATGTTAGTTTAGAGAATCTTGCCTGCAAAAATCTGAAGTGTTCCCTCCTCAGCAGGCAAGGGTCTTGCATTCTCAGAGTGAAGCAAGTTTCATCTGTCACAAAACATACATTTTGAAATAAAAAGTATTGAATGCTTTCTCCAGTGATGTAGGAGAGAATTAAGCACTGGCCAGAATAAAAGAAGAAATGACTGCTTACCCATTGTGTAATCTTTTGGTACCAAATAGAGGACTTGGCTGAACCTTCAGTGTAATATAATTATAACTCGGGGGGAATATTCTTGCCTTCAACACCAGTTGAATTTCCTGTCAGCTTGTACCATGTTAACAATCCTCTATGTGTCATTCAAGTCTGAAACTTGTGAATGGATCACAAACAGTATAGGAAACTTATGTATGAAGGGCTTCTCTTTCTTCTTGTTATGTTCCTGTTCTTTCAAATACAGCATGGCTATCAGAAAATAAACAGGAGCACACATTGCTGGCAGTGGTTAAGTGTTGGATAATTAATTGCTGGTGTAGTGCTTCATGCAGGGAGGGGGCAAAAATAATTTAAATGATAGAACCAGATTAATCCTGGTGCTGGCCTTTTAGAATTTTTGTGATCACCTTGCACTATTCTGGTATCTTCTTCTCTAAAAATTTATCTGAGCATCTGGGAGATTATTGAAGCAATTATCTTTAAAAATTGCTACTTTAAATGACTGTCCACACTCAACACCTTGGGCAAAGTAATTTATAGAAATGAAAAGTAATAGCAGAGCTCTTTATTTACACTTCAGTACTCCACAGAGTTCAGGTACTGTACTACAGCCTTCAGTTTATTAGTTTATTTCAATCAACAGTGTGTTACTTAACCTTGGAAGGAGTAAAATGCCATATATCCAGAGAGAAATCAACCACCACTCAGACAGAACAGAGGCATCATCCTCAGCGTGTTCTTCGGATCAGAATCCAGCAGTCACTGAGCTGTTCCACCTGCAGAAACAATAGTAATTTTAATGCCACAAAACCAGAGTACCCGCAGAAGCACTTTATCCAAAACACTTCTAAACAATGATCTCTGAGACTGGGCTTAAAAATCACCTTAGAGAAGGAGACTTCTCATAAAAGGTTTCAGACTCAAGCGTAGACCATTTTGATGTACTTATTTAGAGTTACTGAAGTCAGTGCCACAAAGATAAAGGAACTGATCCTGTGTCACCAGTAAAATGAAAATCCCACTGAATTTGATTTAAGTCTTGCATAAGTGCCCCCACAGGGGCAGAACTTGGTAATTTTTTACTCACTGGAATATCACTAAGAATAAAATCATAGGATCATAAGGGGCCTTAAAAATCATCTAGTTCCAACCCCCTTCCATGGGCCGGGACACCTCCAACTACACCAAGTTGCTCAAAGCCCCATTCAGCCTGGTCTTGAACATTTCTAGGGATGGGGTGTCCACAACTACCCTGGGTAACCTATTCCAGTGTCTCATCACCCTCACAGGAAAGAATTTCTTCCTGAAATTAGGAAACAATCTACCTTCTTCAAGTTTGAGGCCATACCTCTCGTCCTATCACTACATGCCTTTGTAAAAAGTTCCTCTCCATTTTTCTTGTAGGCCCCCTTTAAATACTAGTAAGCTGCTATAAGGTCTTCCTGGAGCCATCTCTTCTCCAGGCTGAAGAACCCCAACTCTCTCATCCTGTGCCACCAGGAGAGGTGTTCCGGCCTTCTGATCATCTTCATGGCCATCCTCAGGACCTCCTCCAACAGGTCCATGTCCTTCATGTGCTGAGAACCCCAGAGCTGGACGGGCTACTCCAGGTGGGGTCTCACCAGAGTAGAGTAGAGGGGCAGAATCACCTCCCTTGAGCTGCTGGCCGTGCTTCTGTTGATGCAGCACAGGATTCTGTTGGCTTTCTGGACTACAAGCTCATATTGCTGGCTTATGTTGAGTTCCCCATCAACCAACACCCCCATGTTCTCTCCTCAGAGCTGCCTTCAATCTGGTCTCTTCCCAGCCTGTATTTGCGGTTGGGATTGCCCTGACCTAGGTTAATCAAGCATGGTTAAGAAAAATATGATGCAAAACCTTTAGTATGAATCCGATGGCATTTGGAAAAGATGTGTTTAGTCACTGTGTTTGACCTTTAAAATCTTAATGAAGTATGTTAAGGCAAAATTAGAACATGCACACAGATTCTGCAATTGTTAACTGCATTTAAATTACATAGATTACTTTATGTGAGTTTCACTGAATAAAAGGATGACAGCATATGCCATTTGATTAGATGACTACACGCAACTATAATGCTTCAGAACTAGGAATCAAGCAAATAAAAAGTGTGCAGAAATGTGACCCTAGAGAGAAAGGGAACATAGCAAATACGGCATCTTACTCTTCAGCAAGTCTTAATCTTACCTTTTTCAGTTGTACTGCTACCAAAACAGACAGTTGGTTTTTTTTACTGTACTTTGACTGCTTGACAGAGCTGAAAAAGAACTGAAATTCTCAGAAACTCCAAGAGAGCTGGAAGCTCCAATTCCATTATGATACACTAAAGTTTAATAGCTCAACACCTGCCCTCTTTGAAAATCTAATCAGAAAAGCTACACGAAATTCCCAATGCAAATCTTTCATGAAGACAAAGATGCAAAAATGGGGGAGACATCCACCTTGTGAATTTTATGGAAAAGCAGTTATTGCTAGACTTTTAAAACTGTTTTCATGTACAAACACAAAACTGACAGAGAGGGAAAGCAGGGAATTTCATATGTCCTTTCTAGAACCCCGAGTTTAGAATCACAGAATCGTCATGGTTGGAAAGGACCTCTGAGATCACTGAGTCCAGTGATACACACACAAAAAACCTCTACAGTCTCGGCCACTAGAGCATGCCCTGAAGTGCCACATCTACACGTTTCTTAAATACCTCCAGGGATGGTGACTCAACCACCTCCCTGGGCAGGCTGTTTCAGCACCTGACCACTCTTTCAGTAAAGTAATTCTTTCTAATATCTAATTTGAATGTCCCCTGCTACAACTGCAGACTATTTCCTCTGGTCCTACCATTATTCACTCGGGAGAAGTGGCCAACACCGTCCTCTCTACAACCTCCTTTCAGGTAGTTGTAGAGGGCAATGAGCGTCCTCCAAACCAAACACGCCCAGTCTCCTCAGCCTCTCCTCGTATGACTTGTTCCCTAAACCACTCACCAGCTTGGTACCTCTCCTGTGGACACACTCCAGCACTTCATTGTCTTTCTTGTAGTTAGAGACCCAGAACTGAACATTGTAACTGAGGTGACGCCTCACCAATACTGAGGACAGAGGCATGATCACTTCCCTACTCAGACTAGAGTCTAAATGACTGCCCAGCTGAAAACATAAAAGAGATGGTAGTCACAATCACCAGCAGTTCCAAATGGAGGAAATAGGATTACATAGACTATTTTCACTACAGTTTCTCTTGCTGATACTGTAGTTCACTTATAGTCTTTCTGGTTCTGGAATAAAATTAGGATATTAAAAGGCTAAGGCTTAGGCTGCTTACCTCTCTGATAATAACTTTCTGTGAGTCCTCATGCAGGGGACGCCTCAGAGAGTTATACCTTCTCTCAAGGGTATCACCAATTTCATTCTTAAAATCTCCACAGCAAAACCACCTCCAGTTAATTCATCGCCTATCTTGGAGAGAACTGATATAAATATCTAGTCCAAAGTAAACCTATCACTTGTTTCCAAAAGAGTTGAACCAGTTCAGGGCAATAGACACTGTCCTCTGTCCCTTGTAGCCTTCTCAAGAGCTGGGTGTCTCATCATTAAACCTTATTTTTAGCAAGAAAGTGCCAAAAGAAATTCAATGGACCTCTGTCGCCATCTAAAGGTTGTGACAAAAACACTCTCTAACTGATAGGACAGTTAAACTGACTACAGCAGGATTCTTTAGGATTACAGACTTCTTATTATCAGAGAAGTGTTTTATCTACTTAATCAAGTAGCAATCAGCATTCTAAAAAGGCTGCCGAGAGTCAGAGAGCAGAAGACAATCTAGGAACCCATTCCTATATGTTTCTCATTGCTGCAGGGTCAATTTTCAATCTCAAAAGTCATTCCTGCATAAACACCACTGAAGTAGACATAACAGAATATTAGTCTACTTATAGGACAACTGGAGAGAATGGACTTCCTCATTAGCAAACATCAAGGCTGGTGAGAAAAAACCTGCTGCTTGGTATCGTCAAGAGTTCTTTAGTGTTAGATCAGATACAGCGTGAAGACAAGACAACAGCAGCTGGTATCGCACTCATTGAAAGAATAAACTATTGCTTCTGCTGACTGTCTTTCACATGTAGCACTTTCTAATAGTAGGTTCATAGGTTTTATTGCTCACTTTTTTCTATGTCACAGTTGAGAGTGAAAAAAACCACTTACATAGAAAAGCTGAGAGTGAAAATAAATAGTAAGGGTACTGGTATAAAATGTTGCTTTGGGAAAAACTAGGACTTGGAGTTGTGAGAGGAAGTTAAGTATCTATGACAGTAAGCACTCTGTACTACAGAAAATGCCTTCATGATGTTCATGAAGTATCTGTTGTGCAGTTTTCCACCTCCTCACATGCTCACTTCTTGCTAAACAAATTTATGACTGGATAGTGAAATTTTCCACTGCCATATTGTACGTATCAACACATTAGCAATTGCCATTTCAGGTGCTGAAGTGAACAGGGCAATTACGCTCTAGGCAAATTTAGTGGAGAGATATCAGGAAAATACAGATAAATTTAGTGGAAAATATAATGTGAGGTATTGGGATTTGGTGATGCAAATTTCCCTGGTTGACACATCTGTCCCTATTCCTGTGAACACTGTAAAATGTAACTAGTTAGGGGAGCCTCTTCACAGCAACTGCTAGATGCATTAAATAACATAGTTCGTAGAACTAGAAAGTGAAACGAAATGTTAATTTGATTGCTGCATCTTGCTCTCAACACTGACTCACTCATCCTTGTTCATACGTTCCCCTTCTTTCCTCTAGGGTGCTTCCTTCAGGCTAGTGCCAGGCTTCCGAGACTTGCAGTGTTCATGTAACTCCAAACCATGAACAGATGCCACCAATTAGCTAAACAATGAGAAATTACCTCAGTGAAATGAAGGGCTTTATCCTGAAAGCCTGACTCATATAAGGCCTCTTACCATCTAACTCCTACATGATTAATAATTATTACAGTCATCTGGTTTAGGCTCTCTAACTCCCAAAGAGTTAGAGAGCAAAAGCGTGAATCCTGTCACTTCTGCCATCTCAGGTGGGCAACTCCCAATCATAGACTGTACAGGGAGGGAGCATCATTGATTTGGATTTATAGCCCTTCCTTTTACGGTGAAACAAATCCTTCAGGCTTAGATATGTCCTTGAAACAAAAATCGGTGATAAACTGAAATTACCTTCTATTTGACAGTGCAGAACTGTAGATTTTCAGTAGCCTTTTTTGAAGATGGGGGGAAAAGAGACCGGTGGACTGTAGGGAAAGGCAATGTCCTGTTGGACCAACTCATATTACTGTAGCCACAAAAAGATAACAAATCCAGGGGCTCATCAGTTCTCTTAGTAATTTCAGTGTGTTCATATGAATGCAGCTGGTTAGTTCTTTGTGTTTGAGGTCCAAAGGGCTATTTAAGTTTATATGTTTTCTTGCAATGCTACAGACAACCCTGCTGTGCCCATTCACAATCAGAAATCCAAGATACTCCTTCTAGTCTCTCCCCAGTGGCACCAGATAGTGACAAAGCATTATTCCTGGATATGGGCAACTTTGTCAGGCAGAAGACTGTATGGATGTACAGACCAAGGGCAAAATGGGAGCTAAAAGGGCAAAAATACTGACATGCCAGAAAGGGTAGATAACCATGGGACACTGTCAGGTCAGCACCACGTGCCTTGTGATGTGCTCACAGTGGTGAGCCACTGCTTGGCCTAGGCTGAGGTGAGGAGATTCCGCACTCTCTTGGTGACTTTCTCCCAGCTGAGATCCAAACTTGAATTTACCCTACTAAAAGAGACCCAACAGACACACCTCAGTCCCCCTCTGCAGTGACATCATTTGATCACTTTGGTTATGCTATTTCTAATGCTTCATTTGTCACATCCTTTCAAACCATCATATAAGATCATGATGATCCCTTCATCCCCTCATACCGAATCTCCAAATAGGGACACACACAAATAATTCTTCTTTTGTCCCTTTTGCCCTTCAGGCTATTTATTTCCTCCTGCCTTTTTCTTTGTGTTTTATACTCCCAGTGGAGCTCTCACACCTTCTCCTTTATCCATGGCTCTTGTTTTATTACTGCCTACTACAGGCTTGTGCTCTTTTCCACTGCATTCAAGGCTCTCTTCCCTGTTTAGCCATGCTTCCCGACCTCATCTTTTCCCCCAGTCCTCTCTGCTTCTCTGTGTATATTCCATGAACCCTCCACCCCATCACCTCTGGTTTTTGTTCTCTTTCTCCTTTGACACTCCTTTCCCCTCTCCCCTATTCTCCTGCGTGTTGCTCCTACCCAAAGCAAATGTTACACAGGGCAAACGTAGTGCTTCCATCCCACCATTCCTCTCCTCCTGCAAGGCCTAGACCTTTGAAAGGTCACCAGCGGGACAAGTTTGCCATGCACCTCAAAGCCAATTTGATATTGTTGCCATACTAGCCACGTAGTCTAGGCACATAGGCCATCTAAGACTTTTACCACACCAGAAAACAGTACCATCATGAAAACAGGAAAGAAATGAAGACACAGGGTGAGATTGAATTGCAATATGTGCCTCTGGGAAGTTAGGATTCCATGGCCTAATTACAGGCAGCTTTTCCAGCATTTCAGACAGGAAAGACCACCCAAAATCCAATGCAAAGCAAGGACATATGAGGGAACACCAACAGGAGTCTCGCATTATTCTGAAGCGAAGGCAGCAGCAGCTCACACAGGGCATCCCAAACGTTTTTAAGCTCTTGTATTTAGCACATTAATCCCTCAGCGGGTTTCCTGTCTGTTCTGCCATGACCTTAATATCCAGCTGGTGGGAAGATAAAGCATAGGTCCAACTGCTGTGTTGTCTAATGTAGCAATGCAACAAAACGCTGACCTGGTCACAGGTCAGTTCTGTTTTTTCAGCTACCTGTCCAGCCCAAACAGTGTTTTCTTTCTTGAATAGTTCATCCAAACTGAAAAGCAGTACAAGCCTGCATATACATATAGCCTGCATAACAGCAGTTTTAGCCCTGTTCTATTGTTACTAGCAGCAAGTTACAAGTACCTCGTTTCACGTGAGATTTAAGAGACTCTCTTGCTGATGTAACACTTCGCTTCACCTTATGGTAAGGAAACGATGAGGTTACTTCACAGAGTAATTCAGAACTGCCCACCTAAAAACAAAGAAAGAATATGAAGATGCACTTCTTAATGTTCAGTAAGTTGGATTGTTGGTTTGTTGGCAAAGCATCTCCAGCCCTCATAGGCAATAATAAATTCATTCATCCTCCCCTTTAATTTTTCTTTTTCCTTTCTCAAAAGTGCAAAATTAGGTGCCCAACACAATGCAAATGTTTTTTGCAAAATCACCTCATCCAAAGACAGTTTGCTCAGCTTTGTAGACTTGATTTTGCAACTGGAGAGTTCCCACAAAACATAACATTTCAAAACAAAACATACAGCAAAAAACAAGGAGGTGGTTGAGGCCCCTTCCCTGGAGATATTCAAGGGAAGGCTTGATGAGGCCCTGGGCAGCCTGGTCTAGTTGGGGGTGTCCCTGCTGACTGTGGGGGGGGTCAGACTAGATGACCTTTGAAGGTCCCTTCTGGCCCAGATGATTCTATGATTCTATGCAGCGTAAGAGGTGCCATGCACAAGTGCTAAGGGAACTGCATGATGTCATTGCAAGTTCTCCCTTTATTATCTCTGAAAGGTCGTGACAATTGGGAGAGCCTCCTGTCTTCCAGCAGGGCAAGAAGAAAGGTTGAGGGAACTACAGGCTGCCCAGCTTCACCATAGTCCCTGGTAAAATAATGGAGCAACTGATCATGGAAGCCATTTTTCCAAACATGAAGCACCAGAAAGTAGTCAGGAATAGTGAGTGGATTTACAAAGAGGAAGCCAGGCCTAACCAACACGGTAACCTTCTACCATAAGGTGAATGGCTTGGTCGATGAAAGAAGAGCAGTGGTTGTTGTTTCCCTCGACTTTAGTAAGGCTTTTGACACTGTCTCCCATAACATCCTCACAGAAAAACTGACAAAGTACAGGTTAGATTAGCACACTGTGAGGTGGATTAAAATAGCCTGAACAGCCAGGGCCAGAGGGTTGTGACCACTGGCTTGGAGGCAAGTCATTAGTGCTGCTTCCCAGGGGTCAATACTGGGGCCAATACTGCTTAACGTCTTCATCAATGACCCAGAGTGCACCCTCAATCAGTACACAGACAGTACAAAACTGGGAGAAGTAGCTGATCCATTGAATGGCTTAGGTTTGAAGGGATCTTAAACCAACCCCCCCACCATGGGCAGGGACACCTCTCACCAGACCAGGTTGCTCAAAGCCCTATCCAGTCTGGCCTTGAACACTTCCATGGATGGGGCATCCACTTCTCTGGGCAAACTGTTCCGGTGTCTCACAGTAAAAAATTTCTTCTTAATTTCTAATCTAAATCTCCCCTCTTTCAGTNCCTGCTGGTCATGCTTCTTTTAACGCAGACAGTTTTCTGGACTGCCACCATACATTGCTGGCTTATGTTGAGCTTCTTATGAACCAACACCCCCAAGTCCTTCTCCCCTGGGCAGTTCTCAATCCATTCTCCATCCAGTGTGTATTTGTACTTGGGATTGCCCCAGCACAAGTGCAGGATGTTGCACTTGGCCTTGTTGAACTTCTTGAGGTTCACACAGGCCCACCTCTCAAGCCTGTCCATGTCCCTCTGGATGGCAGCCCTTCCCTCCAGCCTGTTCACTGCACACAGCTTGGGGTCATCAACAAACTTGCTGATGGTGCACTCAATCCCACTGTCTATGTCACTGACAAAGACACAAAACAGCACTGGTCCCAGGACCGAACCCTGAGGAACAACACTTGTCACTAGTTGCCACCTGGACATCTAGCTGTTGACTGCAGCTCTTTGAGTACCATCCAGACAATTCCTTATCGCTGAGTGGTCCATCCATCAAATCCATGTCTCCAGATGGCTGTACTGCCATTCAGAGGGACTCAGACAAATGGATGTCTGAGAGAAATCTCATAAACATTAACAAGGATGAGTACAGAGACCTGCATCTGGAGGAAGGGAGGAAGAACTCCACTCATCAGTACATGCTGTGTACTGGCTCAAGATCAGATCCGCAAAGAAGGACCTTAGGGTCCTAGCAAACAATCAGCTGGCCATAAGCTAGCACTGCAAACATCACAGGAAAGGCAGCCAACAGCCTCTTGGGCTGCATTTGGAAGGTCATAGCAATCATGTGGAATGAGGTGACCTTTCCTCGCTACTCAGCACTGGTAGAGCCATAGCTGGTGTACTGTGTCCAGTTCTGGGTTCTCCAGTACAAGAAAGAGATGGATTTGCTGGACCCAGGTTCATCAAAGGGCCACACAGATGATGGGGCCTGAAGCATCTGTCGTATGAGAAAGACTGAAAGAGCTGGGACTGTTCAGACTGGAAAACAGAAGGCTTGAGGGGGAACCTTATTCATGTGTATAAATAGCTGATGGGTGGGAATGAAGAGTACAAAGCCAGTCTTCACAGCAGTGCCCAGACACAAGACAAGAGGCAATGGGCACAAACTAAAAACCATGAAGTTCCATTTGAACACAAGAAAACACTGTTCTACTGTGAGGTAGAATACATTTCCCAGAGAGATTAAGGAACCCTGGGCAACCTGCTCCAGCTGACTCTGCTTGAGTAAGGGGGTTGGATGAGATGGCGACGTGTGGAAGCAAACTCCACAGCCTGCAAAGCTGTACAGTAGNGGGGGTCGCAGTGATGAAGTAAGGAGGTTCCTCTTCATCACCACTAGTAACCTTTGCTTGCTGTGCCTGTTTGGAGCTTGGCCATACTGCAATCCTGGGTGCGGCTGTTTTTCGCAGCCTTAGTCCTTGGTGGAGATGTCTTATAACTAGGATTGGATTAGTTACTCGAGAGAAGCAACAGACAGCAGCTTGTTATAAACACATTCTGCCATTCTGCCCCTTACTTCAAGGGCATACTATCATTACACAGACACCTGTTTAAGCATTAGTCTCCCTTCCACCAATGGTTTCATTAAGTCTCTTCCAACCAAAACAATTCTGTGATTCTGAGACCGAATTGTTGTCTCTAAATATTTAATACGAGTAGGTAGAGTAGACTGAGCTGGGTGCCTTTCAGAGATACTTACCAGAAGGACAAGAACAGATGGCATAAGTTCCAGTTAGACAGAATGACAATTTTTTTTCACCATGAGGGTGGCCAGCCCAGAGAGGCTATGATATCTGTGTCCTTGGAAATATTGAAAATTCAACTGCACAAGGCCTTAAAGAGCTTAATCTAATTGGACCTGCTTTAAGTGGGGTTTGGACTAGGTGTCATCCAGTGGTTGATTTCAAGCTCAGTGATTTCATGATTGACTTTCACATAAAGATGGATTTAAAGAATGTAACCTAAAATACACATCTTTTAAATAGAGGACTGGTAAAACACACGCACAGTGGAACAGGATTGTGGAACACGAGACCAGGACCTAACACCTGGACCAAACCCAAGTTATTCTAAATAGCTATCACTTTATCACCTGGAATTACTGATGACCTGAGACAGTTTCCCTTTCTCTAAATCAGGCAAATAGTCAGAATAGTACTGTTCTAGTAATTGTTAGTACTTTGAAGCATTCAGATGGAATACCCTACTGGCTAAACACAAACATCTACTGATGAAACCCCAGAAACACTTTCCACTGAATTCAGTGACTAACAAAAGACTTTGATGCATCTAAGTAGGACCACGGAGACTGAAAATCATTGCCATATCATCAGGTACCTCAGTCTACTGGCCTGTCAGTAAGCACAACCAGTCCCAGAGATTTCAGAAGGAAGCAGAAGCACTATCTCAAAGATATGAAATAAACTGCACACAGATTCCTTATCAAGTGCAGAAATGCACATATTGGTTTATGTCCAAAAGAAAAGGGAAGGGTTAAAATGTATTCTATTTTTATAGTATCTAAACATGCCTTTGAATTCTTTGTAATATCTTTTCCTTTCCTGAGTGTTAACTGACCAACCTGATTTCTACCAGCTGTTGGTGACTTTGACAGGCCAATTACATGCTGAACAAAAAAGCATTTCTATTTCTATTCTCAAATTCATTGCTAAATGTTGTCAGTGTTCTGCTGACCAGGATAGACAAAAATGCTGAAAATAATACTAACAAAAATACATGTTCTTAATGCAGTACAGCAATTTTAGGACTTACAAGTCTGACTACAAATGGTGGGCTGTTCTCATTTTCTGATTTGCGCTCAGCAGACTCCAGGTGCAGTCCTGATGTCTGCTGCTGATTTTCTCTGCGGAGTTCACAGAAGAGGTCTCTAGTGTTTAGAGAAGCAGCTTGTGATTTTAAAGACCTTGTATGCCTTCCATATTTTTTTCTTTTTTTCACAGATGTCTTGGATTGTTTTAGTGACTGCTTCCTTTTTTTGGTGATGCAGATGCAAAGCTTTGATTCCTTGTTCTGTTTCTGCCCTGGCAGAGAAATTCACTGTTGTACAATTATCTAAGTAAAATCAGATACAAGCCATTTGCAACTCCCTGCAAAGAAGGCTAAACTCTTAAGCAGAGTTTTTTTCTGTTTTACAATTTTACTTTTCTAACTGGTCCTCTTCTAACTAACTAAACTCTGAAATTAACAGTGTATTGTTCAGACACTGTTCGCTCTCACAGTAATAAGACCTGATTTTACCATGGAATGGTACACAGAGAGGCCCTCGCTTATATATATTCCTATAACAACCAAGGTCAGGCAATTCTGTCATTTGGCCTGTTGGAGAGTCGGAATTGGAAAAGTGTAGAGGGGTCACACCTGTAGGGAGGAGAGTACAGGACAGGTGACCCAAAATTGACCAACTGGGGTATTCCATTCCATCCGCATCATGCTCAGTATAAAAGCTGAGGGATCAAAGGGTCAACTTTCTTCAATGGCCAACATCCAAGGAGAATCCTTTCTGTTTGTCTGGCTTTGATCCTGATCCAAGCATTCCTGCCTCCAGATCTGGAAATCCAGCTCCTGTTGGTTACAAGTCCACCCTGGGATTTTTCCCAATCCTGGGAGTTTGACATGTTTTTTTATGTATTGTATATATTTCACTATTTTTTTCTTACTTATATTTTTGGTATTAATACTTCCTTAAAGTAGTTTAGTTCATTCTAAACTCATAAATCTCCTTATCCT
>VXBJ01002051.1:525152-569230 GCA_013400055.1 Nycticryphes semicollaris | reverse complement strand
TTAGTCTGGAGAAGAGAAGACAGTGGGAGTGGATCTGATCAACACCTTTAAAGGTGGGTGTCAAGAGGATGGGGCCAGTGTTTTTTCAGTGGTGCCCAGTGACAGGACAACTTCTTCACTTTGAGGGTGGCAGAGACCTGGAAGAGGCATCCCAGAGAGGTGGTGAAGGCTCCATTTCTGGAGACATTCAAAACCTGCATGGACACGTTCCTGTGCAACCTGCTCTAGGAGGACCTGCTCTGGCAGGGGGTTGGACTAGATTTCCAGAGGTACCTTCCAGCCCCGTAGCATTCTGTGAATGTGAGGAGAGGTGCTACAGCTGCTTGACGTGGATGGTTCAGCTCTCAAGAGAAGGAGGGCTAGTCTTGGGAGCGATGATTGCAGGAGGCTGTTTTGAACAGCCCAGTCAAGAACTGTCTAGGATTTCACTCACTGAATTTAGGGAATTGGACAAAACATCTTTTAGCACAACCTCGATTTTAGAGGTGCCTTAAGGTGGGATGGAAAAAAAATAATCTAGTGTTCAGTAGCAGATTGAAAGGTCAATTGATTTAAGCTTTGTGGTTCAGAAGTGCAGTGTTAGAGCAGTCAGGCTCAAGGTGGCCTTGGATTTGACGTTTCTGCAGGAGTGTTCAAATTCTGCCCTTTCTGTACACACACTTCCTCTGAGGCCATCAAGAATTGTCTTGCTCTCTTCACCCACCATTTTCTTGCTGTTAGTTTGTGTCCTGTTACCTTCATTTATCCACAACCGCCTTTGCTCTGCTTGAAGGCTACCCCGAGGCATCCTGCTTCCCCTGGTGTCTCACGGCACCATCACACCGCTTCAAAGCCAGAAGTCTTGAGGTATCCTGGAACACCACGAAGAGAGCTGTAGCCGGTTGAATAAAACAAACACTCTTCAAATTTCCCAAACTTTCGGTGCCTTGGGGCAACCACCCCTGTTTGCTTTTCCGTCGTTCCCCTCCAGGGCCTGCTTTGAAGGAAGCAGAGCCGTGTCAGGGGCCGACTTTGGAGGAGCAATGGTGCCGCGTCTATCAGCAGATCTGAAGGCTTGTTTTTCAGCAATGAGAGCATTGATCTTGAACTTTCAAGGGCTTGAGCCTGTGAATAAATCTACAAAATCATATTTCATTGAGGCAATAATAGCACTTTGGAGTAACATATCTGTTTTAGTACCATTTGAAAGGTAGAGGCATATTTTGTTTATAGAATCATAGACTGTTTTGGGTTGGAAGGGACCTTGAAGATCATAGAGTTCCAACCTCCTGCCATGTGCAGGGACACCTCCCACTAGACCAGGTTACTCAAAATCCCATCAATCTTGTCTTGAAACTACACCAAAATGCAGAACTTATTACCTTATTTTTTGAACCTATACCATCCAATATTAAAATAGAGATATTCTACAAAATGAAGAACATCAAAAGCCAAAGCAACAAGAAAAAAAATCTCTTCACGCTTTGATGGGGATTTGCAATATGTGGGGCTGAAAGTACCTGCACGTTGCTGTAGCCACCTGTGGACTTATTTGGGGGTAGGTGTTGAAGGTCCATTTTTCAGATGCAGAAAAAACGCATGTGTAGTAAGCTCATTGAAATGACAGTGTAGTTAATTAAACATTATTTACACGGGACATTAAACTACGGGATTACAGAATTCATCACAAGCTGCAAAATCCAGTGGTAAATATTTGGAGAGTTAACCTGTTTCCAGTCTGTGTTTAATTACGTTGCTGACTCGGAACTCGAAAGTGCAGACTGAAGAAGAGACACACCACTAAGCTGATTAGGTCACTAAGAGCTGTTAAAAGGTCTAATACAGCCAAAAAGTCTGATGTGGCCATTCCTCTGCAGCCTCGTGCTTTTCTTACGCTGACACACGCTGCATCCATGTTAGCTGAATCGGTGAGTCAAATCCACACACAAAAAAATATATAAAAAAAAAGAAAAAAGGGAAGATAACAATGGAGAAAGTGGAGAAAAGGAGGGAGGAGAATAGTTTTTAATGTATTAGGTTCCTGAACTGGGACCAGTTTGGGCAAGGTCCAGTGCCGGTGCAAAGGAGGGAAGCACATGGGAAAACCTACCATGATTGCCTTTAGAATAAGAACTTGTGTGCGTAGCAGCGTAGCTGTGGTACCAGTTGTATTCTAGGTGAATTTAACTGCATTGGGTGTGCTAATGGCACCGCCACGGTGCCAGCGGCAATGGACACACAGATATACCTGGGGAAGATTTCCATTCACTTCCTTCTTCAGCAATTTTTTTAAAGAGCCCACTTCTTTTACTGCAGAGTAACTTGAATCAACAACTTTCAGAAAGCTTAGCACAAACTAATTCTTCATTTCCACTGCCCTGAAAAAAGCAAATGCATTTTGCCCTTCTCCCTAAGCGCTCCAACCACTGATATTCCCAGAACGAAGCCAAATTTTCTTCTGCCTGGTGAAGGATTTTGTTTAATTCCAAGTAAATGGTGCACGGGGTCGGGTGGCACAAAGGGTAACCTTGAGTCCTCTTGGATATCACAGCAAAAGGTTTCTTCGGAGTATGAGAAATCTTGGAAATGATCTCATGTATGTTGGTGATGCTGGATTCCCTGCTAAGCCAGGGTAAACAGAAAGGATGGGAAAAACAAGTGCAGAAGAGAGATCTGGGTATGAAATGTGACGCCAGCATTTCATCAGCATCAGTCTCCATTGAACGCTAAGGTCAGTGGTAGGTAAACTTACCATCTGTAAATGAAAAGCTTCGCTAAAAAGATTGTGGTTAAGGGGCAGGAATTCTTTATTTGCATTTTTAAATGAAGCAGACAGGAGAACAAATTGCACATTTCGGATACTCTAGCAGGAAACGCGTTTCGTTCTCATCCCGTTTTCTTAATCACACTCTTTTCCCCTATATAAAGTTGATTTTACTAGTCAGGCCTTTACACTAAATAATATCACCAGAATGATCTCCTCTTCTTTTTTTTTTTTTTTTTTTTTTTTTTTTTTTTTTATGNTTTTTTTTTTTTTTAAGGGCCATTTATAGTCTAGAGCTCTTACGGGCTTTTCCTGAAGCTAAACACATTTAGCCCTCTGGAAATCAGGTCCATAATAGCAGCATCCCTCTGTACTGCTGATATTATTTAAAAAACCCTTTGAGAGAGACTATCTACAAGGAAATTACACATTCAAATGCTTTTTCTGAGAAAAATGCCACCAATTAGGACTCTTTCTCAATATGTAATATAAGTCACATCAATATTAGTTTTTATTTGTTGTATTTTGTATATACACGCAAATAAAAATATATACAAAGGCACATGATTCAAGCTGTGCAAGTAATGGATTTTTGGTCCAGCTCTCAAACAATGTAAAAGGCCCAAAGAACCCTCAAATGATTTATTCTTACTGAGGCCAATTTTTTCTTTCAAAATTCATGATGAATAGATAAGTTGAAGAAAGGTCTTGTGTGAAAAGAAACCTCTCAAATTAAAAAGTAATATATGTGAGGGAAGTGTTAGTTGTCTATAATTTAAAGAAGATGGATGGTGTTTCTGGAAGTAATAGAATGGGAGGTTTTAAAAGTGAGAAAAATGCAATTACAAATCAGTCAGTTTTAATGAAATAAATAATTGGGAGAAAAAAAAAGACCTTAGCTGTCGTGCATTGTTAGAAAACAGTAACTGGTATAACTATATCAAGGATAATTCATGCCCAAACAATTGATGGTTGAATTTTTTATAGAATAATGGACTTTGTGGATTGAAATGTAGTGGTGGATGTCATGTATCTTAAATTTATTAAAGCTGTCGATACTGTCTCAGATGAGATTCCTATGAGCAAGCTCTAGGAGATGGTGGTTTAGATAAAGCCAAGGCAAGGCAGGTGCAAAACTGTTTGGGAAAACAAGGTGTTTTCAGAAAGGTTAGATAGTACCTGCCTTCCAGTTTGATAGGATCTGCCTTTAGAAGGTTTGTAGGTTGCCAGATTGACTTCTTATAATCCCTGCTGGTCCAGCTTTCTGGTTGTGTATAGCCCTGTCATTTGGTGATGATATTTGTAATTAAAAACCAAACCCAACCACTTGTAACGACATATTTAAATGACTACAGGCACACAACTGTTCTCTGGTTACTCAAGAGATTGGAAAGTTAAATTTTGTTTCCAGTTCTGAAGGTAAATCTAACCAGAGTTACTCAAATCGTAACCTCCCTTCATCTCCCACCTGTACTGTAATGTGGTTCACTGGCTGTTATTGCAGTTTGAGGTTTTCTCTGGAAGGCTAACACTTTAGGAAGGTTCAAGGGGAAACAGCCCCCCAAAAATCCCAGACAGAAAATATTACCACTTTTCCTGTTCAATGATAAGTATATCTCAAGAGAAAATGCAATAGAAAAACTTAGTAGACAATATTAAGTCTGCACATACAGTTTCCAACGTGAACACTCTTTAAGTATGTTTTTTATCCTCGGCTTGTAATATAGTTAATATTTTTGATAATTAATTGAGTGTGCTTAACGGTTAGACATCTTGAGCTTCCAGCCATGTTTGGCAGTGTGGAGGTTATAAACAATTTAGCTAAAGACTTTATTTTTCCTCTTTATTCTTTCATTTCCTCAGTATTTCATAATTAGTATTTTTCCTGTATATGTGCATATATGTTGGTATTATAGAAAGCAACTCCAATTTATCTTTACAGCTAGATTATATTTTCTTGTGTGCATTGTTTTGTGTTGTCATATCCCTAATGGATAGTCACAAATCATGTTAGATTTTCTTAAGGAATTAATTGGGAATTCTTCATAAGGTGTTATTTTCTTTTGTGTTAGGACAGGGAAAGGAAAGGCATGCATTGAGTAGTGTTGGTTTTTAATAGAGAATAATGTTAATTTAGCTCTTTCATTTTTCTGTATTTGTTTCTAATAATTTTCTTACACGATATAGCTTCTCTAAATATTTTAATTGAGTGCATACCTTATAATGAATTGCTTGCCTTATACATCAACTGCCATATAGATGTAATCCTGACCGTGAGATACATGTCTAAAACAGTAAATCATATATGTAAAAAAAAAAAAAAAAAGATGGAAAAGCAATTACTTGCTTTCAAAACTGCATAATATCATGGCGAGCACATGGCACCTTTTGGCTCCTGCATCAGTCTCCCCTATTGTCCGGAAAACATTAAAAAGAAATCTAGATGAGCAGCAGTGTTTAATTTTCCCCGTGCTAAGTTTCAGACTTCTTCACAAAGAGGTTCAGCTGCTGAGAGTAAGACAGGAATATTAGATTTTTGATTGTCTCTTCGGAACAGCAGAGGCCCAGGATTCCATTTAGTGACCCTTCTGAACCTCCCTCACGTGAAAGGTGTCCAAGCTCTCCCTTGTGGCTCGAATGCACTTTTCACTGTGCTCGGAGTTTATTTTCAGGGCTTTAATAGAGCAAGTGCCAGACATGGGATTGTTTTCCAGATCTATTTTATTTCAAATTAATTTGTCCATTTATAGTTGAAGATCTCCTCTTTTACATGAGGAGGTGGAATTTGTTGCATACCCTCATCAGCTCTTTGACGATTGGTGCTTTGGACTCCAAAACTGAAGTCCTACAGGCTATTTCTAAAAGTGAAATAAACTTAGGAATTTCATTTTGGCCTCATCTAAGGCCACTATAGCATAAGCTGTAGGATTACATATCCTTAGTAATTGCTGCTCTTATCAACTTCCTAACATTTTCACCTCTTTGATTCCGAAGTTACATGCAAAGAATTCTTACAGGTTTTTTGAATCGGTTCCCATTCCCCACAAAACGGTTAAACATTTTTTTAAAATGATAATTTTCTGTTTCAGAGGTGGAAACCCTGAAAACAATTACCTGATTCTTACATGAAATAAAATATTTAGGACACAGTATAATGTAGTACTGCATGTTATCAAGATAAATAAACTAATGACTTAAGTACTATTTTGTTCTTTCTGTAATGACTGCTACTATTTGACACCTCTAAATCAAAAATGAGGATTAATCCTAAAGCTTTCAGTGACAGAAAATACTCCTCTGTGATAACTACATCATCAATTAACAAAAATAGATGAGGATTTTTCAGTGTTGGCTCTTCAGACCAAAAAGCCATGAGTAAATCTGTGAGCAAAATACCAGTATCAGAGGCCCCTTGATATCCTGTGGCATTATGAAATTCCATCCTGAGCAGTCAAAATGAAAACAGCTCTAAATCTGGATTTTATAATTTCAAAATAAATATGCGCAATCAACCCAACTAAGTATTGTCATATTTTTTGTCTGTTATTGCTACTTGGGGGAAGGAACAAGATTTACTGACGTTTGTGTAATCTGTCAAAGTATTTAGGCAGGACTTTATCTCATTTTAGGCTGTTGCTCTTCAACACCACCGTTCATATGTCTTGGAAGTGTAATAATTTTAATTTGTATCGTGGAAAATTCGTCTGGTTTCTTTGAGGGGAGGAGCACTCCATGAAGCTGTGAGTACCATCCAGGCAGGGGGCTAGAGTCATAAAACAACCTTGCATCTTCCTCACCAGGAAATCATCTCTGCTTGAAAATGGTGTTTTGTTCTTTGTCAGTAGACTCTATTCACATTTTAGTATGTAAAAATCTTAGGCTCTTGCATTTTATGATATTTTGAAGTTAGTAATTTGGGTAGTATTTACATGGTGTCGTCACCATTATTGCACAGCAAGTATTTTCACCTTCCAGTGGTGCATCCGCCGAGGTCTCTACTAAGGGAGATGCGCTGCTTTGTAGGCTGAGCTAAACACTCATAAATTTTACATGTCAAACTCCTTAAGTGCAGAAATTTGATGTGCTGAAATTATAAGAAATAATATTATAAAATTATAATGTAGCATGTCATATTACATTAAGTACTATTCTTTTAAGTCTGTTCTTTTACCTTAATTAAAAATTTGCAACGCCTTTGTGAGCGATCTGGGCTCTCAGTACTAGTTGCACAGGGGTGCTGGTGTGAGATGAGGATGGGTGCTGGATGCGAGTCCTAATAACCAGCATGAAGCACATCTTCAGGCAGATTCATCTGCTCACCTGTATTTAACAGAGCTAGGAAAGAGGGCTGCGGGTGTCAGTGTCAACCCAGGATCTGAGAAACTGTTATAAAACTGTCGTAAAACTGTTGTGCAAAAATAGAAAAGGAGATTTCAGCTGAACTGAACCAAGTGTTCTGCTGGACCGCAGATTCCAATGGGTTAACTGCCTGGCTGTCTCTTTTTTTCTTCCTTTCCCCCCTGTGAGGCAAGAGAACATTTTTTGGAGCATCTAATCCGCAAAGGTCAAAAAAAAGCTTCGGCCCCGAAGAATTTGTCATGCATAATATAATATTGAAGAAATACCATCTTTCTCCTGGTAAAATATTCTGAACGCACTGTTGCATTAGAGTTAAATAAAGTTTGTCTTTTCTGCTACTACGAAAACTGTGATATGAGTGAAAAACCTGCTGCAGAAATGAATATATATATAACACAAGGAGTCTAACATGAAGAAGACTGTGTTCTAACTAAAAGATTTTTATCAACGTAATACACGTGCTTCCTTTTATTTCTAATAATTTCCAAAGTCTACTAATCTGTTAGTATGGCTAAACAGTAAAGGCTTAGTTTGCTGGTAATCCCTGTAGCATTAAACCTCTGAGACCCAATTAATCCCGTGTTTCTCTACTAAACACCCCAATCTGTGAAAGGTAATAGTAAATCTGAGTGTTGAGTCAACCTGATCTTATTGGGACAGATTTTAGAAGGTAATACATATATTTTATTATTATTATTATTATTTTCCATGTGACATAGCTGCTTTTGTTTCTGTTGTGGTATTTTCAAGGAATTTGAGTTTAATGGGTGTTAGAGCTGTTGAAGAGTACAGAAGGAAGGAGAAAGCTGTGATACCCAGCTGTGTGGGCAGAGCATCAATTTGCCATTTAAAGAACTTCTCTTGACCTTACTGTGGATTGCCACCTGCAGAAATTAAGCTCATACCTACAACTTCATAAAATCAAGTTTATGCACCGAGAGCCATATTGAAGCCTTTTGGTTTCTGGGGATGGACATGAAGCGCTCTCCTTTCCTGGTGTGCACAGGGAAAGAGAGAAATAAGGCATATTTTTCTCTGTTCTTTCCAACCAGAGTTGTCTGCTTAGGGGTTGACCTTACAGTGCACTGGATTTGGTTCCCAGAATAAATGAGATTAGTGGCAGAAAAGCAAAGGCAATTTTCTTTGCTGTTCTCTGTTTAGGCTTTAAGGTCTCTGAACTAATAATCTTTATTGTTCTGCTATTGCTTATGGAATTTATTTGATATGGTGAACTCTGTGTGTGCTAGCACTACAGAAATCCGGTCTTTGTGGAAGTATGTAGAAATGTCTGAAAGGACATGGCAAAAGAAAAGCCTCAGTCTAAGAGCTGATGTGGAAGGAGTGATGGGTAGCTGCTTTTTCTGGTTAAAAAGATAATGCCTGTTATTTTTTTATTCACAATTAATTGATGCTGCAGTAGGAAAAACAATTGTCTGTTCTTCTCCCTTCAATCAGTTAATAGAGGAAAATTAATAGAGACATGGTGTATAAAGTGAGGGCAGCAGGCATGCCTTTTCTCTGTTGGAGGTCTATTACTCATGCTAAGGAATTAGACGTTTACCCTCAAAGACACAGACCCAATCACAGCACGCACTACTCGATGCTGAGTTCACATGAGAAACTTAGAGCTGGACCCTGGGGGAAAAAATATAGATTCTGTCCCTGAGGGCTGTATGTCCTTTCTGCAATGTGCTTCACTGTGAGTTTTGTGTGGGTTTTTTTTATACCTTCCTGTTGGGTAGTTGAAGAGCAAATAAAGTTTCTCCCATAGCTTTCTTTCCCGAAGACTAAAGAAGCCCCATTCTCTCAGCCTCCCCTTGTATATTGTGCTCCAGCCACCTAATCCTCTTGGTGGCTCTCTACTGGACTTACACCAGAGGCTATTCCTAGTCCAAAAAAAAAACCCAAGAACCAGAAGAATACAACTTTTTTTTTATTTTTAGATTACTCAATAAGAACCTTTTAATATTGCACGTTGGGGCAAGCAGAATCGCCTGTTGAAAGCCTTGAATGCATTTTCTATAACATCTCAGAAATCTGAATGGGTGTGAATTATCAGTATCTCCAGAAAAACTCATACAAATTAGTTAATTTTTTTTTTAATATTCTTAATTATTTGATTTTACATACCAAATGAATACACTTCTTTGAGCTTCAGAATAATGTCCACTGTGAAGTTATGCAAAGCCCTTTGTCTTGCTCATAGTGAAAAGGACATACTCATTGTCTCTTTGGCACATCATTTTCAGTGTCTGTGAGATGCGGAGCAATGAGATGATGTAGGGGAAGGAGAGAGGACAATACAGAACCAGCTTCACATATTGCAGATATGATGAGGAAAGTTGGTGTTTTGTCATTATGTTTTAACTTAACACTATTGAACCTAAATAATCCACAACATTTATCAAATGCAGAGCTCCTACAAGTCACAAGTCATCAAGAATAAGGTGAAGTCTGTATCCACACTCTTGATTCTAAAATCTAAATCTATCCAATCTGACAAACTGTGCTAGCAAACAGGGTGGTTTGTTTTTTTTTAATTCTTTGATACTTTTCCTAGTTTTGTCTTTTATTATCTTTCCCTTTTTGTTCTCTGTGTAGATTAATATACGTGATTGTACTACGGGGTGCCCACTCAAGATATTTTGCTCGAAATTTTTCCATTTATTGAATGGGAAGGGAAAGAGGAGATGTAATACTTTTCTGAATTATTGGGTGGTAAAATTTCACAAGGTAATTTGTTTAAAGGTGGTAGAAATTAATGTAATTAATTCTGATTCATGAGGTAAGCTTAGTATTTTCTATTGGAAATGGATCAAAAAAGACCCCCAAAAAACAAGGCTGTAGACAAATTGATACTGACTTGAATAAAAATAGGTTGCATTTGGCTTTATCTGCAAATTTGTTAAGCTTAACTATTTTTGGCCTTTTTATTCATACTCTTATTATCTGATGTTAATAAGTGCCTAATAGCTAAAAGCAGCCTGACAATCCAGCGCATTTCGTATTTAGCTGTAGCTTAAAAAGTGATTACTATCAGAAATATTGCTTCTTAGATACCCACAGGAGTCTAATGAATAGAAGTAGCTCAGAGGTGACAGTTTGGGTCTCATTATTGTTTTTCACCTTTATCACCATTCTCATGCTTACAAGCTGAAGTAACCCTGGCGCACCTCAAAGAGACAGCTCTCCACCTTCAAAGGGTGACTATTTCTCATTTGAGGCTTCTATTTTTAAATTATCGGTCTTTCCAGCTGAATAAGGATCAGCATGTAGGCTTGGTTTGAATAATTTGAAAAACAGCCACTGTTAATATTAACAAAAGAGTCTGACTTCATCATCTTTGAGCTAACTTGAAACAAACCTCACGTGTAAACCGAAATGCTAGTAGAATTGTTAGTGTTGAGATTAATCATATAAGCACCGATTTCTTTCCATGCGGCATTTGACTATTCAAATTGAGCCTGTAATTTGAGACAGTAGTTGAGATTTAGGCCTATTTTAAAAGTCTGGTAAGTTTAGAAGTTTAATGGCAGATAATCAGCACCTGTCACCCACATTAGCTGCTTCATAGCAGATTAATACCTCCTTATGTTTTGGTAATTGTCATATATTAATGATTTGGAAAGTTCTTTGTCACTGCTTAGGATAAGTCCCCAGCCTTGTGAAGAAGGATGCATGTTTCTATTCAGGTTGTTATAGTTCATCATCTCATTTTGAGAGGAACTGATGAATACTTGTGTTTACACTAATAAGTAGTATTTACTAATGTGAATTTGAGTGTTGGCAGATAATTTATAATTTTTTTGTAACTTTAGTCTCCTGAGGTATATACTTTTCCTTCCTGTGTAACACTGGATGAGTCTTGTTTTTGCATGATCATCATCTTTTTCTATCCCAAGATGTTGTTTGTAAGATCTCATTGCCTTCGACAGTAGATGGTGGTCTTTGAAACACACAGCAGGTTATGTAGAAGAGTCGGTATTTGCAACTTAGGCCGTAGATGGGTTTTTTTGAAGGACCTAGAGATACAGGTTCAAGACAAACAAGAGTACAAACATTTCAAGTAAACATTAGGTTAGAAGTAAAATTGCTGTTAGTGTTGCCTTGGTTAAATAATTTGAATATGTATAGTGATAAATGGCTGTATAGACTAATGCCTCTAGAATATTCCTTGTTCTTGTAAAGCACTAAGTACTCTCAGGTTGCACTGTTAATCAGCCATGCAGAACTCAGAAGAATAAACAGGAAAAAAATTAGTTTCCTCTACTTGCTTAAGCATAATAAGAAAAGTTTTTTGAAGTTCTGTATTTTGTTTCACAGTTAGGATTGCATAAACAAGTGAATTCCCTTATCTACAAAAATCTTGGTTGATAGGTTTTTGCTGGTAGAAAAGGATTAAAGTTCTTTCAATGCAATTTATGTAGCGACACAGAGAGCTTTCAAGAAGAAATTTTGGAAAAAAGAAATAACTTCATGTCTGTCAGGAGGGAGAACATTAATGTTTATGCCAACAAATGTTCAATTAGACTGTTGTTAAAAAAATAAAAAAGCCAACACCACAACACACACCAAAGACCTAGTAAAGAAAAGATAGTTAAGAAATGTGCATGGGCAGAAAACAGCATCCTGAGCGCTGCCTTCAAGTAAGGCAGAAGTCGATACAGAACCGAGCTGAAGAGTACTTTGTGATTAAATAATATTCAACAGAATATATTTGATAAATCTATACATTCTGTATTGGAAAAATATCTTTTCTAGTTTGGTGTATTTATTCCTGACACTAATATATCTTCTTTTATGTCTTAAAAGCAGTTGGGAATATTTAGTCCTGAAAAATTGTAGAATGAAGTAGGAATGTAAGGAGCCAGGCACTTGATTGGAGAAAATTGGAAAAAGGCTGTAAAAGACACAAAACTGGAACTTCACACATGATTTACGGGTGCTCGTTAATTAGGCTTAGAAATTATCTCATTTTATAGTCTAGCAAGACAGCAGAGCAATATTCAGAAGTTCTGATATACATGTAGGAACAAAAATGTATTTGCTTTAAAGCGAGTCTGCTGGATGGGAATAGCCATTACAGTCAACAATGAGGCAATGAATCTGTGCCTAAAGCAGTGTAGTAAGGCTTTTCATAACTTTCTGTATGCGTAGTAAAGAGTAAATTTGCTGGAGCATCCACAGAGATTTCAATTAATTTCAGAAAGAAAATTATTACATTAATTTGTTTTCTCCAAATATAATTTTGAATTAGTTATTCAGTATGGGTTTTCCCAGTTGCCTTTAATAAAATGATAGAGATGGGCTTATGGGGAGAATCTTAATTGTTCAGCTTTCCGTTTCTGTTTGACTCATTTTCAAACTCAGTTATTAGTGGGAAATGGCTGAAGTAAATGAGCGCTTGTGAATGGTAGTGCCCGATTCTGAGCTTGTGTTTGGGCTCGTTAGAAGCTTGGTAGATGTTTGAGAACACAGAAGGCTTCCTTTGCTCTCAAAGTGGTGTCCTCCATGGAGCTCGGCTCTAGAAAGAATTTCACTCTAAGTAATTTTGCACAGACAGGGTTTAAACTGAAACTCTTGACCTTTGGAGCAAAGCGTATTAATATAAACCAGGATGTTGCAGCTCACGTTACTATGACTCCTTTATGAGTAATAGTGGTTAATATTTTTGCGAGTTATTTCTCTATTATAGTGTTCAAAACATGCAGGGCTTACGGTGCAGAGGAGAGTAAATGAAGCTGTCAAATACAAAGGAAGTATCAGGATGATTATAAAAAGATTATTTTTCATTAATAGTTTTCACCTGAAGGACGTAATTATGCAGACCCACTGATAGGATAATTTCTCAATTCTTCCACAGATTAAAAAGTTGTTTATTCGTTTGCTTTATGAGGAAACGGTGTGTGTTTCTGCAAAGGTTAAGTTTGTACAGTTGGATATAAAGACAGAGAAAATCAAACTGTGAATACAGAACATCATGGTGTCAACATAATATAACAAAATTGCTAAGATGAAAAAAAGGGTTGTACAGAGCTGTAATTCTGCCTGTGAATTCAACTTTAGAGGTATAGAAAGAAAATCTGATTATGACCTTATTATTCATATGATTTATTCTTCCTAATTCTACTGATTTGTCATGACAAAGTTATAAACAGAAGTTTATTCCAAACTGAAAATGAGGAGAATTCACTAATTATGTTTTATAACAGAAGTTATAATAACAGTAATTTATAAATACCCTTTTATTTTATCCTTCTTTCTCGACGTGACTGCTCAGAGCAGGACTGTGTCCTCTCAGCTAAACTTACAGACTGTTGTGCAAAGAACGTACGTTTTCGTGCTTTTCCCGAGACAGGCTTGAGGAAATGCCTTCTGTGATTTGAAACCCACTTATCTCCTTCTGGTCCCACTAAAGAAATAAAGATGGAAAAGAAATGTTGTGTTTTGGGACAAGCTGAGTTTTATTCAAACACACAAAAGACAGAGTGCTGAGCACACAATCTCAGTTACTTCTGAATAACCCAGGGGTGGGATACTCACTTGGGATGCAATCTGGGCTAGTCCTGAGATGAGCAGAGTCTTTGGTTTTCTTGCTAATCTTCATCATAAACAAATGAAAAACCCATTTAGTGAAATTAGATTACTCCTCTCCATATGGTAGGTTCCACTTTCCCATTCTCCATTTGGCTAGACGTGTTTCCATCCAATGTCTTTGAGGTTCAGCACAGGATGGGGCTTTGAGCACTCTGGTGTAGTGGGAGGTGGTATCATGGGAAGCTTTTGGATCGGGAGTGAGGGAATGGTGTTGAGCTCAAGTTCCACCAGAAATTATGATGGTTTTATTTATCTGAAATAGAGTCATCATTTCTACCATCTAGCAGTTTGCCAGATGGTACAAAGGTATGAGAGGTATCTAGTACGAGCATTGAATAAGATTACTTGTATTTGAAAGCCGTTATGGGTGGACAGCCACATACATGCATATGTCTGAAGGTTACCACCAGCAGAGATGTGCTGCTGGTTCTCATCTATGGCATTATTTTGATAGTATTTGAGTTATCAACCTACCCCAAAGGATGAAAGCCTCATGTATTAACATACAAATATATATTCCTATTGTATTGTTGCATGATGTATTTATAGAATTCTATTTTTTGAAGGACAGATTGTTACTTTGTGGGTTTGGGGTTTTTTTTTCCTGTTTGTCCGCCTGTTTTTCTCAGTTACTTCAAAGCATCTTAGAAACTTTGGGGTGAGGGATCTCAGAATGTAGGCTGTTCTTTCCAGCCTTTTACTGGGAGTTGGGCCGTTGCCAGCACTAGAATAGATTAGCTGTGTATAAAACCTTTAAGGGTGCAGATTCCACTACCTCAACTTCATTGTCTTCGTATCCGTCCTTCGAGTGTCGTTGTCTTCAGGTGTATACAGCCCTCTCCCTTCAGAAGTCGTGTCCCAAATTCTCCATCTTCACCACATCCCTCTTGAATAGTGAGGTCCAAATCTGGACATTGTATTTTGGGTGTAACCTCACCAGCATGGAGTAGAGGAGGTTAATACCTTTGCTCAATCTCCTGGCATCTGCAGCCCCTGAGTTTTTTTTTGTTTGGTTATTGTGTTGGGATTGGTTTTGTTGATTGTTTTTTTCCAAGACTGCTACTCAGTCTCTCACCTGTGCTGATGAATGAGCCTGTTTCATCACAGGTACAGAAATGTTCACTTCTTGCACAATGTCCTGAGGTTTCTGTTAGCTTGGTTCCTGCAAAATCCTGTGGATATAGGTTCTTCTGCTAAATATCAACCACTTTCCCGAATGTGCTACCATTTGGAAATTTGCTTAAGGTGCATTTTATCACCCAGGTGACTTATAAGGGTGCTGGTCAATAATGCCCCAAGATCAGCTGCTGTCCTACTTTCTGCTGGCTACCAACCTAATGTGAACCCTGGTAGTCCAGCCATTTTTGAATGCGTCTGTCTCTTCCTCCAGTTCCTATTTCCTCAACTACCAAATGAGAATGGTGTTGCCAAGGCATCAAAAGTTTCAGTAAAATTCAGGCACGTTACGTACGGGTTCTCCTACCACCTATACAGTCAAAGATTTTACTACAGAATGCAGACAAGCTGATGTGTGTGTGTGTGTGTGACATATCTTTGGTTAAACGCCTGTTGACTGTTCCAAATTACCTTCTTGTCCTTTATGCATTTAGACATGGATTCGAAGAGGATGTGCTCCTTAATCTTCCCAGAGATTGATTTCTCTGTTCAAAGCTGATGATGAATACATCAGTAGAGCAGTCATTCGCAAAATTAACATGTGGTACCTTGAAAATCTAGGTGCCATCATAGTATTAGCATATATTATATTGCTTGGAGTAAATTAGCCGTCTTTGTGCTGCTGATTGGTGGCACAATAGCGGGAGAATATGTTTAGCTTTTCAAGGAAAGATCTAATAGTTTAGTTCCAGCTTCTGTACAGTTGGGACTGATAAAGCTTAATTTCTGCCTTACATTTAAGGCAGATTTACAGATGAAGGTCTTCACACAGACAGGATATAAAGCTTCCAAGAAAAGGGAATAAAACCCTTATCATAGTAAAGGTTACTGTTGCTCTAATTGTAATTCATATGCAATAATGAACACCTTGTTCAATAATATTTAATTCAAATCATGATGCTGAATATAGAATTACATATTGAGAGAATTCATTAGAAGTTTTAAAAGTAAGCTGAATAAATGTGCCTCAGAGAACGTATTTGATGAATCTGTAGAAGTATTTAAATTAGATCTGTAAAGTATTATGAAAAATCGACAAGGGGTGCACAATTAAGTGAATAAGCTGTTCAAGGCCAGGAGCTATTGAGTATTTATTGTGCAGTGCCTTCTCGTATACTGTTTATGCAAAACAGGTGAATGGCAATAAAGTAACACTATGCAAAGTTAAAAAAAAACTAAGACGAGGTGAGCGCGTGAATTGTAACAATAAATAAAAATATCTATTATAATTAGTTTTCCAGTCTTTGCCAACACATTATTACTACACCAATGAACTATTTCAATGTATACCTAATGCATGCATGTTTTATAGAGCATATCATTTCTTGGCCTTTTGAGTTAGCCCATTCATAATCTGGTTGTCGTTCCCTAAACATGTACACTGGCCTTTCAGAATCCAGGAAAAAATGTATATAAATATAATGTTTGTTCTACCTCTAGGGGGGGCTCCGCTATCTGCAACTAGACACCATTTTAAGAAGGCTATTTTCATTTTTTGCACGCTTCATGTGATATTTATTATTCATGTGTGACAGATATTTGTAATAGTTGATAGAGCATGATGCATATATTGTATTTGTTTTTTCAGGGGGTTTTCAGGGTTTCACATATCTTGCAATACCGAGCATCCTCGCTAGGATGCTGTGCCGTATCCTGTGCTGCTGCTTTTTCCTCAGTCTTTGCTACCAAGCTAGCTAGAGAAAGGTCAGATTTTATGCCTACCAGTGTGGATTCATACCTACTAAGTCTATTAGAGATGGAGCTTGACACCTTCCCTCCTATTTTTGTTCATGCCTGTCTGTATTTTCTTAACAGAATCTTCATGGTTGGAAGGGACCTTTGAAATTGAGTCCAACAATACACACACACACACACCCAAACACCAAAACCAATAAACCACACACCCTACCAAAAAAATACCCACCCACAAAACAAATCACACAACCCAGCAATCTTGGGCACTACAGCATACCCTTCAGTGCCATGTCTACACGGTTCTTAAATACCACCAGGGTTGGTGACTCCACCACCTCCCTGGGCAGGCCGTTCCAGTGCCTCACCACCCTCTCACTAAAGTCATTCTTCTTTATATCTAATCTAAACCTTCTCTGCCTCAACTTCAGACCATTTTGTTTTCCATGCTGTCATAACACATAGTTAGAGTTCAGGGACTAGAAGTCATAGCATTCATGGGTCTAATTATTTTTTCAAATACAGAACAGCTGAGAAACACGTACCTTCATTAAACTGTCTATATGTTAGTGTTCTCCTCCTGTAAACATCTCTTTATAATCATTTTTTGGGGAGATGTACATATTTTTTCCACTGGCTGTTACCTCACAGGCTGTGTCAGCAAAGTTTGGAGCATGAAAAAATCTCTTCCTAGAGATTAGTCACTATTAACAGATTATTGACAAAACGCCTCAGAAGACTTTCCCTGGGCCAGACCGTACCTACGCTTCTCTGGGTAGGTGGGAATGGTTGTTCTAATCTTAAAATCCCGGCTTTCCCCTAGGGAGCCACTCCTCCTGCCTTTCAGGCACCAGAGGTAGCAATCCACCTGCCTCCCTGAATCAGCAGCAGCCACTTAACCTCTGCTCAGCAGGAAAAGCACCTGCTAACAGCATGGGGCATCGCTGGGAAAATTATGAGCCTGCTAGCTTATATGTTAACAGTGATTAATATTTGGTATTACTGTTTCAATACGTAGGAGGCATTACTGCTACTGAAAAACCTGCCTTAACTCCAGCTGCTTCTTCCTACAGAGATCACTCTCATTTAGACATTGTGGTTACGCGGCGCTTCTGCCGAGGGAAAGGGGGTCGGAAGCATCTTTCAGGGCTTAGAAAACAGACACAGATAAAATACTAAGTGTAGTTCTTAAGAAAAAAAATATTGAAGGCATGATTTCAATTTACATACTGTCTTTCTGAAATGTTCAAAGTAGGGGCTTTGTCTTCTGAAGTGCGTGTATGGAGGAGGGGAGCTTGTGCAGAGACTGCAGTTCTGTGACAGTCTATGGAAATACTTGGCTTAGTTTCAGGAATATAAGCACACTGCGACCATGAGAACACAGTAGTTGTCTCTATTTCCATCTTAGTCAGCCATTTTCCTTCACCAAAAGATAGCATTGCTGTTTGTCAAGTGTGGTTTTACGTGCATGCATCAGGTGTCTGGAGAGTCTTGGTTGTTGTTTTACAAATTAGTGGTGTGTTGCCATCGATCCACCCAGCTACTAGGTACAATTAGTGTGACTGAACAGTTTCTAAACTTTGTAGTGTGCATATATGCATCCCTGGGATGGCATCCTCAATGTGTAAAGTTAAGGGGAGGAGGAGGAAGCCGGGGGCAGGGGGTGAAGGCACATTAGAAGTGATGGCATTTGTCTTCCTGAGTCACTGTTATCCATGATGGACCTAGCTTTCCTGGAGATGCTGAGCACCCGCCTGCCCGTGGGAATCAGGGTATGAATGGTTTGCTTTGCTTGTGTATGTGGCTTTTTGCTCTACCTGCTAATCCGTCTTTGTCTCAATGCATGAGTTTTTCCTCACTTCTGCTCTTCCAGTTCTTTCCCCAATCCTGATGATGAGCGAGCGGCTGCATGGTCCTATCTACTGACTTTGGTTAAACCATGACACAGCTGATAGACTGCAGGCAGCCCTGCAGCTTCTAAATATGCATAAGAGGTGAAAACTAGACAATTTCTAGGCGTTTATTTAAGAAGGAAAGTAATAGTGCAAGATATGGTGCAAACTTCACACTTGGACATCTGGAAGAAAACACTATGTAGCCCTTTAGTGCAATTTTATAAACCAGTGAACAGGAAGAGAGACTCAAAAGAAAAAAAAAAATCCAAACAGCCCTCCAAACCCCTCCAAATAATTTGAAATGGCGAAAAGTATGTTTTCTTATGCTTCTAACATCAATACTTGGCAACGGAATGCAGTCTGCCAGAGTGGCTAGACAAAGAAGTAGATTTTATTCATTAGTAGTTTACAGAGCATAACTTCAGCGTGTGCTTTTAGACTGTTTGATGGCGTGATTTCTAACAAAACCTGCCCTCTAGCTAGGAGAAGAGCAACTTCTAGGGAGAGAAGGGAAATGTGTACTTTTGGATACTTTATGAGTAATTAAATATATTTTATAACCAAGGCACAGTATCCAGTTGTGCCTTAGCTCGTTATGACTTGTCTTTGAATTCTTTGTGTAAAAAGTACTTGCTATTTTTCTATTTCACAACTGAATTTTTCTCAAAGCTACTGTCTGTAGCTGCTATTGTCTGGAATTTCTTGAAAAACAGAAGAGGAAGAGAAAAAATGACCATTTTAAATGGAAAATAAGCTAATCTTTCACTTTTTTTTCCTAATAAAGACAAACGGAATATTTTTGTCTAGCATCAAGGCTTTGCTGCGGCTTAATTTCAGAAGGCTTTGCCATAAAGGGGAAAGGTGATATTAAAAAAGCCCAAACCCCCTTGCATTCAAGTTTGTTTGCTCCCAAACTTTAGTTACTGCTTATTCTTTGGCTTCCTTCTATGGGTGAAGCTTCCAGGGAACTTCTATGTGTCTCTTAGAAAAACCATTTAAAGATGCTCTTTTACGTGGAACTTAATAAAAGGGGTTAAGCTGTTGTCTCTTTAAAGCAGGGTGGTTTGGTTTGGTTTTTTTTTTTTCTGAGAAGAAACTTGGGACAGATAAACACAGATCTTAGTGGCTCCCTGTGTAAACCAGGTGTTCATCACTGTGTAATTTCCCTTGGTGATATGTAATATTACTACAATAAATACGGAATATATACGTACTCATAAGCACTACTTGCTGGTACGCCGCTAATTAATTTCTTATGCATTCATGGAACACTCTTGAAACGTGCTGTAGGAATTGTGGTGGGTTTTTTTTTTCATCCCATTGTGTCTAAATGTTTTGCCTATTTTGTCATTCCATGGGGTATGCCTTCCTCCAGCAGAAGTGTCAGGCAGCTGCAAACTGAGAACGCCAGGTACCTTCTAGCCAAGAACAATGAAATTCAATTATAATTCATAGTCGGATGGATTATCCTAAAAGGTAGCACTTTTTTTTTTCCTAAATGGGAAGGAATGAATTATAATTGTAACTTTTACTGCTTGGTGATGCAGAGGTGTATCTTACAAAGGCAGCTTGGGCAGGTAGTTTTATGAAATACATGATCCTGTTCAGATTACCTCCAGCACAGCTCTGTGAATGTTCACAGATTTTGCTCTGATGCTCATGTTGGTACAACTTAATGGTGATTTAACCCCAGCAAACGACTGAATGGGAAAAGCATCTTCTCTTGAAATCTATGGTAGTTTTTGAAAAAAAAAAAAGTGTGTTGGCACACACAATGGAACATCAGATTTTGCTTCACGTTAGCACTTGCACTCTGGCTTCTTCTATTTATTTTTAGCTAAGCTGAAAGCAGGTTTTGCTCACCTTGGTGTTGTCCCAAGGCTTTTATTTCTTATTAGCATTTTAAGGTTGCAAATAACTGTAAGTTCTGTATAGGGAAACACAGAACTCTCTGGACCTTAGCGCCCAGAAATAATAAAGTTGCTGATCCTCTATCTTGCTCATTTGCCTAAGTCCTGACATCAGGGCACCCTTCACTGATAGACTGTGAAGATGTCAGGTCGCATCAGTCCAATACAGTTTTATGATAAATCATAATGCATTTGGAGCTAGAATGTGCTTGTTTTAAAGTGAGTTGATCCTACAAAGTTTAGAATGGGTGATAGCTGTAGTCAGAGAGGATCATCTTGAGTTCAGTTTATTAAATCAGTACTTATGCATAAATAGGCTTTACGTTGCCAAGGAAAGTGAAATGTGTCAACGAGCCTTTTAAACGCACTCTTCGTTTTCTGAGTTACGGAATAGTTCATATGGAGCCAAGGAAAAAAGTATAAAAGAGTGTCACTGTGAAAGTGGCCGATTTCCCCAGGCTTTATTCTCTTGCCATTTAGTAGTCCTGTCAAAGTAGGGTATAATACATTTTAAAGGAACATTTTCTAGTCATAAAACTGCTAGGAATAATATGGTTACTTTCCTAAGAAAGGCAAAAAATGCAAAGCGTTCCTGGTAGACTTGTCATGGGGATTGGATGCAAAATACTGCCGTTTAGCCATTTACAAGCATCAAGATGAGGAGCCTATTTCCCAGCAAAGTCTAGCTGGAAATGCTCTTAGAGAGTCCCAAACAAAGTGTGAAAACACACTGGAGAAGAGGACACAACCACACCCAGCCCAGCTTTCACGTTTTTGTGGGAAATGGGAATCCTGGGCTCTTTCTTAAATACAGAGGGATAATCAAGGACTGAAGAACATCTAAATAAACTATAGTTTATTTGGAGCAGCATTCCCAGATGGTTAAATTTGCAAGCTCATTCAAATGTGAGCAGGAGGATATGAGCTGCCTGAAGACATTACAGCAATAAAACTTCCTTAATGTCTAAGACTGTTGGCTAAATGATTTTTTTAGCATGATGGGAAATATACATCTAATCGTTACTCTGGGAAAATTTGTATTGGACCAAGAAAAAAGAAAATGAGTGAGTCTGTTAAAATATCTGCAACGATAAGCATGTAAAGGTATATATATCGTAACTATTGCATTGGAAGCGCAAGTCTTGAAGAGTGTGGAAACTCAAATGCAAATGGGGGGTGTGTTTAAAAATTCATCAGGCATTGAAAGACAAAGCAGCAGCCGTTTCTTCTATTTGAAACGTTTGCGTTTTAGAAAAATTATTTGTGCCCTGGCACCACGTATTTTTTCTCTTCTGAGGTTGAAAAACATAAAAATATGAAGAACTTAGTCCACAGAGCTCCTTTGAGTGAATTCGTTGCTTGTAAAACTGGAAAACAGAACTTTTAACTAAAGGTCAGATAGATGGCATAATATTAGGACTTTATAACTTCCCTTTGTATCCGGTCGGAAGTAATAAAATGTACATGCCTATTTAGCTCCTACTAACTTGCAGTTACCAAGAGAAGCTGCACTTAAATTACAGGTTTGCTAATGATCTCTGTAACACTGATCTGGACCCACAGGCTTTACTCCAGATGAATTCACACCAGCACGGATGAGAAAATGTTTCGTGAGCATTCAACCCAGCAGGAGCCAGTGCTGTATCTGCTGCCACCAACCCTGACTTCATCTATAATGATTTGTCTTTAATAACAATAAGCAGCACTCAATTTTTGGTATTTCCTACAGAAGCAGCACTGAAGGTCAGTGCAGCAAGGTAGAACTGGCACTTGCTTAGGGACACGTCTCCAAATGCACATAGTAGGTAAAGAAAGGAAAAAACACAGAATCACAGGATCACAGAATCTCAGGGATTGGAAGGGACTTTGAAAGCTCATCCAGTCCAATCCCCCTGCCAGAGCAGGAACACCCAGAGCAGGTCACACAGGAACGTGTCCAGGCGGGCTTTGAATATCTCCAGAGAAGGAGACTCCACAACCTCTCTGGGCAGCCCCTTCCAGTGTTCCCTCACCCTCACTGTAAAGAAGTTTTTCTTCATATTTAAGTGGAACCTCTTACGTTCCAGCTTGCACCCATTGCCCCTTGTCCTGTCATTGCCTGTCACTGAGAAGAGCCTGGCTCCATCCTCCTGACACTCACCCTTTACATATTTATAAACGTTAATGAGGTTACCCCTCAGTCTCTTCTTCTCCAAGCTAAAGAGACCCAGCTCCCTCAGCCTTTCCCTGTATGGGAGACACTCCACTCCCTTCGTCATCTTTGTAGCCCTGCTGCATGATGAAATGAAAAATATTAGCCCTGAATTTTATATTCTTTGTAGCTGACCAGACTTCATCGCAACACAATAGTTTCCACTAATCTAGAACTCTCTCTTCTCCAGTAAAAAACAGAAACTGTAGGTTTCTTTACAGACGATGGTAAAAAAATAAATTATCTATATTTGGAGTGACAAGAGTGTGTGTGTTCTAATAAACAGGCAACACATAGCAATCTTTTGCAACACTGGTGAATGCTGATGAGATAATAAAATGGGGAAAAAAAAATTATTTTGATGGATAAAATTTATCCATAAAACTGTGTGACGCCTATGCAGTTGGTAGCAAATAACTTAGCAGGCAGGGAGTGAACTCCCGCATGCTGGAATACATTTCTTGTTGGGGAAAAAAAAAGGCTGACCCTTTTCAGCCTAAAAATATAAATAAGGAAAATGCTTTGCTGGACTGAAAGCGTGGCATCTGTGCTTTAAAAGTTCACAAAATTTGAGTACTGTAGCCTTGTCTTGAGCATATATATATGAGTTCCTAGGATCCTAGAATGGTCCAGGCTGGAAGACACCTCCAAAGGTCATCTAGTCTGACCCCCCCCGCAGTCAGCAGGGACACCCCCAACTAGACCAGGTTGCCCAGGGCCTCGTCCAGCCTCCCCTTGAATATCTCCAGGGAAGGGACCTCAACCACCTCCCTGGGCAACCTGTTCCAGTGTTCAACCACCCTCAGAGTAAAGAATCTATTCCTAATATCCAATCTAAAGCTGCTCCTCTCCAGCTTGAAGCCATTGCCCCTCATCCTGTCACTGCAGGCCTTTGCAAACAGACCCTCCCCAGCCTTTCTGTAGCCCCCTTGAGGTACTGGAAGTCTGCTCTTAGGTCTCCCTGGAGCCTCCTCTTCTCCAGGCTGAACAACCCCAGCTCCCTCAGCCTGTCCTCGTAGCAAAGGTGCTCCAATCCACTGATCATTTTTGTGGCCCCTCCTCTGGACCCACTCCATCAGGTCCATGTCCTTCCTGTCTTGAGGGCTCCAGACCTGCACACAGGACTCCAGGTGAGGTTTCACCAGAGCAGAAAAAACCTCTCTGGATCTGCTGACAACACATCTTTTGATGTAGCCCAGGATGTGATTGGCCTTCTGGGCTCCAAGTGCCCCCTGCCTGCTCATGTCCAGCTTCTTGTCCATCAGCATCCCCAAGTCCCTTTGTGAAGCCACAGAACAGTGAGGTCAATTGGAAACACCTTCCCTAGCCAGCGTTATCAAAGGGTGAAAGGTGTCTCACGTGGACAGCTTTGAATATTCAACTCAAACAGCCCTTTCCAGGTGATAACCATCTGTGGGAATTGGGGGAAAAAGCTGTGAAATCCCATCTTGCAGTCCTTAGTGCCATTCAGAGACAACCTGTCATCGTGCGGGGTCGATGCGCTCACAGGAGGTGCAGGGTGGAATGCAAGACGTGGCCACTCATCCAGAAGAAGGAAAGTCAGCAGCAAGCGCCTGGGAGAGAGTGTGTTGGTCCTTGCAGAACAAAGGGGAAAACACATTTGTCACATGTCCAAGGAAGGTCACCCGTACCAGCCTTTCTAGGTCACTTTGCACTTCAGCCAGTACCCTTTAATGGGAAGTGTCTAGCCTTTCAGGAGAGTCACTGGTTTTGTCTGTAGTTGAGAAAGAAAAGAATCAAATTATGAAGCTCCAGATTTGTTTTGCTCTATGTCAGCACCGTGTGGCCATGAACACGGACAGATCGCTTTCTGAGAGGTTTGGGGTTTTTTTTTCCTCTTTTTCCCTAAATGCAGTTTGTGCTTTAAAAGTATTCAAAACTAACTTTGAAAGGAAGTTGCTGACCAGCAGTTTTATTGACTTGATTTGTTTTACAGCCTAAATGGCTTAGGGAAATGTTTTACAGGAGATACAATCCATCCACATGGAATAAAGCCTGGAAAATTAGGTGGCATAAACCTAAACCACAAAATACGTTCTCATGACTTTGCACTTAAGCTGCTTCTTACTGAACTAATTCTACAGTGGCTACGTGTTGTTTATTGCCTATATCTAACTTTCTGGAAGTTGGGAAATGTTTTGAAAGTGCCTTATTCAAAACCCTGTATTAATAACATCTTTGATGTGGTGGTTAGAACACCTGTCTGGCTGACACGGGGCTTTGATCAGGATATGGAATATGGGGAAGTTCTGCGAAGCCACTAATCCCAGTGTCTTTCCTTGTGTAACAACTCCGTCAGCAGTGTTATAAAATTATCTGTCCTCTTGATTCCTCCTTTTAGAAATCAATTCCAAATTACTTCACTAATCCTTTTACCTTTTTGCCCTTGCACAGAAACTTATACCCGTCCAGGCAAGGGAGGAGATTCTGGAGCGCTTTGTAGCCTTTTGCTTTTCAAAAACAGTTTTGAGTATATTTTTTAACAGGAACTGGGCAGTAAAGCAGTTGCCAGTGCAGCTTTTTTTGTGGACTCAGAGCTCTGAAATCTGAACAAAGTCAGTGTAGATTTTGCATCAATAACACACATTCACAGATCGAGTCCTTTCAATTATAGACATATGTTTATATATATATAGAGAGAGATTTCCATCACTTTTTATATACTGCAATGTTTAGTGCTGGAATGATGCTGGGGGAAAGAAATCAGCATGGGGACATGATGACTTCTTAGAAAGCAGAATTAACCAGTTGTTTGCACCTCTGTTGACACGTCCTGTGATACAAAAGTTTTTTTGTTGTACTCTGCTAGATGTTTTTCTGAATTTGGTACTTAGTTGATTCGCAAGGGGAAAATGAATAGGATGATTATGAGTAAATAATTAAGGACTGATAAGGGGGGGAGTGGGGAGGGTGTTTCAGACCCCTAGATACATCTTTCACAGGAAGACAGCTAGAACATGGTGGGATAGCAGGCAGTTTGTGGACCTGTTGAGTTATTATCTATTTGATTATCTGTCTTGACGATTTAGTTGGGCTATTTGTCTTACTTATTTTCTTTCATAACAAATGAACATAACCATTTAAAAATCATTTTAACGGGCTAGTGCACAAATGTTGAATTTAATTACATTGAAAACTTCCATGGATTTGAGTTAAATGCTTGATATTTCTATTGATTTGTATCGATAGAAAGATTGTTGTATTTCCTGTGGGCTTTCAGATTCATATTCAGGGACAAAACAAAGTGGGTTTGCAGCAGCCTAACTGAACCGATGCGTAAGAGTTGATTATGGGCAATTAGCAAAGAAAATCTGCTACATCAGAAATACTTAACTCTTTATACATGATCTTGAGCAACATATATATTCTGTATTGAATGTCCATAAAGCACTTGATTATTTTAGTGGTTACTTTATTACAAATACAAGGAGCGTCTTAGAGGTATTGCAGTTATTTAAACCCAGCCGGCAACTAAACACCACATGGCCCCCGTGCTGGATAGGGGAGAGAATGAGAAGGGTAAAAGTGAGGTAACTTGTGGGATGACATAAAAAAGCAGTTTAATAATGAAAAAGAAATAATAGTAACAATAATAATAAATTGTAAAGAAAAGAGGAAAAAAACTAACAGAAAAACAAAACCCAAGAAAAAACAGGTGATGCAAATTAAAACCAACCAACCAACCCACTAATGCCCAGATGGTGCCTGAGCAGCATCCCCCCCTCCCAACGCCCCCCCACTTTCCTTGCTGAGCATGACATCGTATGGTGTGGGACAGCCCGTTGGCCAGCTGGAGTTAGCTGTCCCGGCTGCATCCTCTCCCAACTTCTTGTGCACCCCCAGCACCTGCTCACTGGTGGGGAGATATGAGGAGAAGAAAAAGCCTTCATTCTGTGTAAGCCCTGTTCATGAAATGGTTTGGATTGCAAGGGACCTTGAAGTCCATCAACTTCCAACCCCCCTGCCCTGGGCAGGGACACCTCCCTAAACCAGGTTGCAAAATTATTATCCTGAGCTTTAAAACTGCTTTATCTCAGCTGTGCTGTTGTCCCAGTATGTAATAATTATTTCAGAGATAAGTTCTGGACTGTTTGAGGTCTAAATATTTTAATGAAAGGAATAAATCAAAGTACCGAAAAATCTGGAATACATTATAAGTTGTCTGTTGTCTTAATTTTAAACGTGTAGGGGCTATTGTCAAACTAGCTAGAGAAGAAGATGATCAGTTATCTGTAATATAAAGACAAAGCACATTACTGTGCACAGTCAACATGGCAACATTTAATAACTCTGTAAAATTTATTTGCTTATAATCATTGAGAATAACTGGAAAAATTAATAAGTAAATATATACCCTGGTCATTTAAAGCACAAAATTTCTCATGAAAGAGTGAAATGGATAATTGTGTATTTAACTAATAGATATATTCAAAGAAACGATACTATTTGTAACTAAGTAGTTATATTCATATTTGTAGTATCTCTTATTTAAAATTAATATAACAAATTGCTATTTGCTTACATATCACTGTTGCCTTTTTCGGGCATATACACGGATATGGGTAAACGTCAGGATTTCGCAATTACAGCAATTTCCACAAGGTGGTGCTCAAGCAATAAATTTCAGCCTGATAATGTAATAACGATGACTGTTAACAAGCTGAATTTGAAAATATGGCTGTCAAACAGATGTTGTTCTCTTTGATGCAATATCTAAGGCAAGGTGGGAATGGTGAGGTCAGGAAAGCTAATGAATTTATTATGTGGCGGAAAAGTTATTTCTCCTTGCCCATGGGATGGTTTTTTACAGCACAATACCAGGAGTTTGTGTGCATTTTGGCATGGAATTCTCAGAATCCTTTTCATAACTCATAGTTTTGTTATTTCTATGCTGACCACTTCTGGTTATGACTAAAAGAACTAGCATTCAGAAAGAGATTATAGCAGTTGCTCCAAGCGAAATGTTAGAGAGTTCAATAGATTTAAGTAAACCTGTCATGGAAAAGTACACCGGACGCCGATTCACTGATCATTCAAGAGTAAATAAAAAATGCAGACAGTACAATAATGCAAAGAGGCAGATGATGTGAGAGGAAGGCAATTACTATAAACAAAGCAGACAGTTTGGCAAAAGTGTTTTTCCCACTTTGATCAAATAGAGCATCCATTAACTGTTTTTCTCGCCAAAGTATTGCAACTGGGTTGGGTTTTTTTTAAACATTCTCTGCAACCCCCTTATTCATCTCCTCCTTCTAATTATAGAGACCATTTATAAATTAAAGTTCACTGTGACCACCTCTGAAGAAGAGTCAGTAATTAACATTGCAAGCTTTGGTGGTGGTGCTTCATTCTTAACCATCAAAATAGCAAGAACCACGTTCACAATGAAAGCTTGTTTCTTCCTCTCCCCCAGTTGGGGTTTGGGTTCTTTTTGGATGGTTTGTTGCTTGTTTTTTTTAAATTTATTTTTAACTTATGGCCTTTATTTGTATTATTTTTTCCACCTGATCAACACACATTCTACAAAAAGTACAAATGGCCTTACCTCTACTGCAAGTGTTGCTCTTGTCCAGCTGCTCTGCTCTATATAACAGATGATTAGATTATTTTATTTTATTTTTTGCCTTGTAACAGTAGTAACATGTTTAAAATATAATATGTTTTCTTTTTTTGTTCATTGCTTCTAATCTCAGGGATGTAAAACACAATTTGTAGACCCTTCTGGAAAGAAAACTATTTTTAAAGAGCAAACAGGTCTCTCCTAGCTATTTTACTTCCTGACAGCTGATAGAGCAGTAATCATCCCATTTGAATAAACTTGAAGGGGCTGTGAATAAGGAAGTCTCATATACTTCGTTATGCAGCCGGTTGGGAGTAAAGTGATGACAGATCTGTGAAAAACAAATCAACCTTCCCCTTCCACTATTATTTAGATACTGCACATGGAAGCTGCCGGCTCCTGCAAAGTATTTAGGCACCAAACTCCTACCTGCATACTTTTGAGGAGCTGAGCCCCAGTTCATTGATGGTCCATTTTGCAGATATTTGGTTCAGCCAATTAGGAAGAATCTAATAATTCACAAGATTTCTGTCTGCGTTCAGATGTTGGGGGCACTTCCATTGCTAGAGCCGATTTGCATCCCATGTGTAGGCTTTCCCCTTATTACTGAACTATGTCTATTTATTCACTAGCTTTTCTTGGTAGAGGTGCATTTAATAAGGATTTTTATTTTGATTGGAAAAATCACTTCTGCTCTTTTTTTTTCCTTGCTTTCATTATTCTCTACCTTATATTTACAGTAACTACTGACAAACAAAATTGATTAACTGTTTAGTTACTGATCAATACATGCAAGAAGGAACAGAGCAAAAATTATAGTTTAATATCTTTGTAACCCCCTGTGAATACACCATAAGCATCCATTTCGGTGTAACGCTACCTGGCTTGTCTGCAGCGTTTGGGAATAGCACTTGTTTTCTCCCGTTAAAGAGTCCCGTTAGAGAGCCTGGTTAATGTTCATCATTCTGCAGCCCTGCGATTCTTCTTGTGGGCGAGAGCTTAATATGGGCTGCCTGTGAGTAGACTAATTTCATCAGAACTCATCTCTCCAGTACTGGCTCATTCTGCCTTCTAATCCCACAGCGCCGCACAAAGGTAGAATTACAGTTTTCCCACCGGTACTGTTAAATTGCTTCATTACAGGCTCCTTTGCATCTTTCAACATCTTAACAGCTCAAAAAAAAAAAAAAAATTGTTTCTTTTGCTTATTTTCCCCTGCTCTGCATAAGCCACCTTCACGTTTGCTTTTGACCATTTTCACACTGTGTATTTGTGTTTTCTTTCATTATTTCCCAGTTTTTGTGGGCATCTGCCTTCACTATCACACCGCTTGAAAACTAATTCAAAGGCCTAAGCGAAGCAGATGCAGCGTTTACTTGGGCGCTGTCTCCTGGGGGTTCACAAGGGCTGCCTCTGGATATGGGCCTTGGGCACCACCTACCAAGAACTTGAGTCCAACGGGATGATCTCTAGAGGTCCCTTCTCTGACAATTCTGTGATTCCAAGTCCCTTTTTCGACCATCTTGGTACAAAGCCAGCAGCTTTGAACTAATACCTTGAGCAAGCAAACAGCTCACTCGGAGTCAGCAAAACTCGTGGCTTAATCCCAGCTGAGAAAAAGTTAAAGGAGTTTGAAGGATCAGTATTTTAGTCGTAAGCTGGGTGAAAATAGCCAAAGAAAAGTAAGTGTGGAAACTTCCTCTATTTTACCCCACGGTCTGTAATTCTTTTTGCTGTGGTCTCCAATTCTCCGTGATTCACAAGAGATGAATTGTGAAAGGGGCTGAAGTGGAAACCCCAATTCTCAATATAAACTTTGAGGCCTGTCCTTTTGTTTTCTATAATCAGTTAGGCACCTGTATTTCAACTCATGAAACATTGGACTAATTTTCCTTATATTATTTATGTCGTCTACTATTGTTATTATTCCAGTTATAGAAATAAAGTGCAAGTTCTAAGAGAATAATAGAGATTCATTAGAGGATATGGTAATTGGAAAATTCGTGAAGGGAATGCTGACACAAAGTACACGCTGTGAGTATTTATCACTGATCTGAGAACGCAACGCTTTTCAAGGCTGTTTGACATTCTTAGAAAAGCCTGGATAAAATCAGTGGTATTAAAACCACAGTTCCTGAAAGGGGAAAAATGATAAGGAATAAGGCCAGTAAGGCTGAGGCGGTGTTTTGAGTGCTCAGCAGACGTCTGGTGGTGTGGCAGAGGAGTGAGTGACCCTTTCAAGATACTGGCCTCCTACTGAGCCGATAGTAATTCTGGAGGAAGCAGAGCAACATCTCTCTGCGCCTTCTAATTAACAAATAGATGTGGATTTGTTATGGGTGGGAAGGTTCACTCCAGTGTGTGTGTATATATATATATATTCCAGTACCCCTGGTGTATCTCCTGAAATTCTTGACCCTGGTTGTTATTCTTTACTTACTGCAAAAGCGGTTGTGAAGGTCTTTCATCTGGATTGGGGGTGGGAGAGGGGGTGTGTTTAGGAAAACCAACAGAGTCAAGGCAACCTGAGGAAAAATCACCCATGTTTGCTCCACTTGAGTGTTTGTCACCATTCACAAGAGTGCAAACACGTCAGGAGCTTTAAAGCTTTTAATCTCTTTGTGTAAATATAAATTCCCTCTCACCGTTAGCCGTTTTTTCCACTCTCTGAATTTTTTGCACCAAAAATTACGAAATTATTATTAAAGCACTTGTTGCTGTGTTTTAGCGTTTATTTGATTCCCTATTCCTTATTAACATGAACTAGATTTGACTAGTGATTGTATCCTACCATACTTTACAATGCATATACAGATACGTATGTGTAAAATCTATGCTAGTTTGAATGTAAATAATTGCTTTTGTGTCATGTACAGGAGGCCTTTTCCCAGCAGGTGTAGTTGAAGCTTTTAACACTCCTTCATTTTACAGTGTTCAAAATAAATTAAGAGATGTTTTGTGGTTCAAGTGTGAGGCCCTTGTAAGAAAGAAGCCTCTTGTCTTGGGAGCTGGAACCTTCCTTGGCTTGAGGTGGAGAGAGAAAAATTCAAGTACTGACTCTTGCTTTTTTCATGACCATACACATTAAAAACAACAACAACAACAAAAGTGAGTTACACAGGGTGGTAACAGAAGCTCGGGACCTAACTTATTTGTGTATTGGCAGCCGTTACTCCATACTGCTTGAAATGCCATGCAGATGCATGAATGGATCAACCACGCTGCTAATTCCTGTCTCAAATACCCCGTGAACCCCATGAAACTCTAAAGACTGGATTAGTTTAAATTGTTTACTAAACAGCAGCCTGTGCTCCTCAATGTTCCTGACCCAAATATGTCATGATAACAAATATATCGTATAAAGACACAGCAAATCACAATCGTTAACTGGTGTGCAAAGCTCATAATTTTGCCTTTTAACAATTTAAAGACATCTCTACTTTGAAAAATCAGCTAGCTGAAACTGCTGGTTGTCACATTGACAGATTGATCGCTACATTGTTGTCATTTTTAATTTGTAGATTAACAATTTTCTCAGACAAAAGTTGTGCCTGATTTTAAATTTACCTTTTACTTACATGTTTTCTCTCTCCTTCTTAATCACTCTCCTAACTCCCTCAGAAATTACACAAAATTATAGTCTCCTGAACGCTTTTATAAAAGCCACCTCTGAGCCAGGCCTTTCGAAAGCACTCAGAGCTTTCCTGCAGCATTCCACTCCGTGGAAAGTGATGCTACCTTTCCATGTTTCCCCTTCTTTTTTCACACATTTTCACTTCGTTTGTGGGTTATTCCTACAAAAATCTTTTTGCTAAAGCCATCACTCGTACCAGACTCTCCATTCTGTGATGTAAAACATGTGGACGTTGTAGAAAGCCAATTCTGAGATTTAATACTTGGGGCTTGAAAAATCCCGTGTTCACGTCCGTCCTTCTGTGGACGTAATTTGAAAAACAAACCTAAAATTTTAAATATGCTGAAGGCCTGCGTCCTCGATGTGATGTGGTAGCCCCCGTTGTTCACGTGTTTAATTGCTGTCTGAACTTGTCACCATTTCCTTTTGTTGGTTGGTGTTTTTTGGAACTTTTAGGCCCTGACGTAGTGCAGACCTTACTGTTAAATCTATTCTACTTAAAAGCTACATTATATCTGTCGAGTTCTTTTTTGCTCATGTTCATTTTTATTTCCTAAATGTTAAGATGGGATGTAAATAACCTCTTCCTAAATTAAAACTAAACCACAATTATTTCAAAATGTCAATAAGTAAATCTCCTGCTCATCTAAACTGTGTTGTTTACCTCAGGTAATCATCCAGGAGGCTGTGCATGCTGAGTCAGCTGAAAACCACATTTTGTGCCTAAATAATCACTTAAAAAGGAAAAAAAAACCTCTGCATTCTTTCTAGAGAAGCATAATTATATTCCTTCTAGGAGAAAGATTAGAAATGGTAATTCTATAAGTAGGTAGTCATTATTTTATCATTTAGTATTAGCTATAATAATGTTAGTCATGATGAACTAATGTGGTATTAATATGGATTTCATATGTAGTCTCTTAGGAATGTAATTGCAATTTACCATTTTATTCATGTTCAGTCATTCTAAAGTGTTGCTGAATTAACAGATCCACTTAGCCTTAATCACTACTCACCTCATTTTATATCAATGACAACTTTTGCTTAGGAAGATCTTGCACCACTAACAGAATTAGGGTGTAACCAAGACATTGCAAGCATTCAAACAGAAAATAAAAAAATAGGTTGATTTTTCTAAACCTTTTGCCAAGGTGGTGTAAAAAAGAGAGGTGTTTTGGAAAGAACAGCTGGACTTACAGTACTCATAACAGAATCACAGAATGATGGGCCATTGGAAGGAACCTCTGGAGATCATCCAGTCCAACCCCCTGCCAGAGCAGCTCCACCCAGAGCAGGTTGCACAGGAACATGTCCCAGTGGTTTTTGAATGTCTCCAGTGATGGAGACTCCACCACCTCTCTGGGCAGCCTCTGCCAGGGCTCTGTCACCTTCAAAGTGAAGAAGTGAAGAAGTTCTTCCTCGTGTTTAGTCAGAGGAGAGTCTTGCAGACTCTGGAGGTAGCTGTAAGTCAGGAAGGAGTGACTGAAATGAACAGTGGCTTAAGCAGCTTGACCTCAGGTTGTACCAGGGGAGGTTTAGGATGGATACCAGGAAAAAAAGTTTCACCAAAAGGGTGAAAGAGCCTAAGAAGAGACTAATGAGGATCAGGATGTTTTAAGTTCTTAATTCTGGACCATACTACAGTAGTGCACTGAAAGTTACTGGGTATGAATAACAAACAAAGCTTTGACTAAACCGCCCCCCCCTCTCCCCAAGTCAATCTACTTGTGGGCACTTGAAATTTCAGTATTATTTTAGTTGCCAAAATACTGTTCAGAATCAGATTCCTTTATATATTTGTGAATAATTGTCCTGGTTGGAGGTAAAACAGAACCAATTTTCTGTCACCACTTTGGCAGTCATTTATAAATACATTAGATTGAGAGAAAACTACATTGTGAACAGGGTTTCCAGTCTCCCTTTAAGAATACTGATTTTGAACTACAGTAGTTCGAATCCTTTAAGAGAAAACATTCTATAGCACTGGCTTCTGGTTACACAGATCCTGGTCGTATCCACTCCAGCAGACTCTTGCTATGAAATTATTGAAGGTCTATCATAATTTAACTTTGTACTATGAAAGTTTGGCAGTGCCTGTTATTATACTTCAAAATGTAATCACTGTTCTGCATAAAAGTCTGCCAGGTTTTGGTTTGGGTTTGTTTTTTTTTTTTTTCCATTTTTACTGACTGGCANTTTTGGGGGTGGTGGTGGTGGTGGTGTTTCTTTGTTTTTGAATAAAAAAACCCAAAAGGATTAAAAAAGTGAAAAAAGTGGAAGTCTTCAAATGCAGCAGTAATTACCACGTGATTTTATTCTAAAGGCTACCAATAATAAGATTTTGACCTAATAATCTTATCATTTATACGACTTAAAAGGAGCAAAGATCATAAGGGAGCTCACCATTAGCTGTAGAGGTGAAAAATGTAGTTCATAATGTCAAGTATTAGTGCAGCTGGACGATAGCCGGATAGAGCACGAGTAGTACTGGATATGGTAACTGGAGCGAGGCACCGGGATACTGCACCCTATCAGTAAAATGAGAAATACAAACTCGCTGCTACTAGAATAAGTAACCAGTTTCCTTTATGTAAGCATAAGCAAGTTAACGCTGAATTATTTTTTTTTTATTGACATGTAAAACCAGTTTCAAGTGATTTGTTTAATTCTAGTGGGTATTTTGCCGTTTTCTTCCTAATTATATGTTTAGCGCTAAAAAAAAAAATTAAAAAAATCACAATAAACCACAAAACTAATCAACCTCAGGAGTATGACACATCTGCAAATATTTTAGAAAGTTTAATTGTTTACATTCAAATGAGAATTTGCTTTTAGATTTATTGTTGGAAAAGATTCTTTATAAAATAAGCAAATGGCATATTTTGTTAGCTGAGCTGGGTTTTCATCAGTGTCTTTTTCCACCCCTGGTTTCAATGGGAACAACATCTGGCTCTTTTCCCATAATCAATACAATCTCTTGAGTTCAGTTTCAAAATCAGCTGCAGAGAGTAACAATTAGGCGTTAGTAGACTTGATAGATTTTATAAGAAGCAATTATGCCATTAACAAATTATCCAGTTATCAAGCTGTCTCAGAGAATATGGAAAAGAGCTGAAAGCTGCTCATTGTACAGAAGAAGAGATGGGTCTGTGATAGGAAGACCATATTATTAATTGAAATAAGCTATGCAGAGTTAACCTTTAGAGCTTTAGTGATGCTGGCAGTCAGGTGCTGTATATAGTAATGGCTTTTAAAACTAAGGTATAGAGATCCTGTGTTGTTACTTAAGAGTTTAGGTGGACTACACTATCTACATATAGCATTTATGGATTGAAACCCTCTAGATTGCTCTTGCCTGACAGTTATTATTTACAAGCTTCCGTGGCTTAGAATCAAGTCCTTTCTATGGAAAGCCGTGAATTCTGAGCTCCTGGTCTGTGTTCATTAAACAGCATTCAGACAGGCTCTGTGCTTGGATTCTACGTGGCCAACAGAGCAGGGGATATCTTCAAGATTTTCAATGCATAGTGACTCTTGAAGGACTTGGGAAGGCTAGGTGTCTTGGGGGAGGAGTGTCATCCAATGGCAATTTATTTTCCCCCTCTTGTTTCTCAATTAACCGTAAATCTGTGCCTGACCATCTGAAAGCCTGGATATGTCGCCCTCCAAGGAGATAGAATCTGTGGATTTAAGCCTTTTGGTTACAACCAGGATTTGAATTTTCTCTTCCGCTTTGAGTATGGCTCCAGCTGCAATTTGAAGGTCAGCATCTCAGCTGAAGTAATCCATGTTGTAATGGGGAAAACCAGCCCTGCTCAGGTCTTTAAAAGATGAGAGTGCCGATATGGTAGCATTTGAGAGATTAGATCCCAAAGTGGTTGAATGTGGCTCCCTAAAATGGTGAATAGCAGAAGGAAAAGCCACAGATGGCTTCTGTCTTCAGAGCTACCCTCTGGGCTAGTTCTCAGTGGTTCTTCCTTTATGTAGCTCTTCCCCTCTTCACTCTCCATGCTCTTCTTTTGTGTCCTGTCCAACAGTGTCCAGCTTTCCCACTTGCACACAAACAGAGGCACCTTGCTGAGTTTTTGGATGGCATCTGGACTCGGGTGTCTACAAGACTAGGGAGGGATGCAGGAGTTGCTGCACGCCTAGATGTACTGTTGGATCTGTTTCATGATAGAAATATTAAATGGTGATAACTTCTATTAAGAAAGTGAACAAATGGCATCACCATTGTACTTATTGTCCTAGAAATGAGCTAGAAGAGCCAAGCTGGTTTATCAGCTTTATCATTTCTGCCTCCTCTTCCATATTTTTTTTTAAATTTTTTAAAAAACACAAACAGAACTCCCCATCTTATTCTGTCCTTTAGATGCTGGTAACTCTTGAGGTGGTATTGAGATGCTGATAACCCTTTAGATGCAGGAGAATCTCCCTGCGTGATGCAGGCATATTGAACTAACTAGTTTGCTCGCCTCTCTTTCAGAAACATAAAGAGTTTTCTGCCCTAACTTTTTGGCCAGCACACAGGTTATGCTGCTCAGGAAGTAACAGACCAAGCAGCACTCTTTTGGTTGAAAACAGTATGGACATTTTTATATCAGAAAATGCACTTTTTCATCACCTTCAAAGTCAATGTATAAACATTGACTTTTTTTTTTTAAAGAAGCTTACTTATCCTTCTTATAGTGGAAAGAGATATGATGTAACATCAGATACTTGAGAATCATTTCCAATAACCAAACCATTCACCTAAAATAGGACTACCATGGGTCCGAATAACTGCATGCAAACCAAAGTGATCAAAAGCAGTCAAAATTGTTATACTGAATAAAACAAAAGTCATAGAGGACCATAAGCATACAGAAGCACAGCAGAAGGGCAATTTTAACTTGACTGTTTTTGAGTAAGATATCTGGTATTGGCTAAGCCACTCGAGCAGAGTTGACTAAAACTGCTTGTGCGTGTTCGCTCTACAAATTCATACACTTTAATGAGCATTGTAGGATCCTCAGTCTCTATCAGCCGTAGAGATTAAACTGTTTTCAGATACAGTATGGAAAAATAAATCATGTTTGTGTCATACTTTCTATTATATCCCAAGATGTGTATGTCATGTCACTTAAAAAAAAAAAATGCAAATATCGAAAATCAGAATGGTGTTATGCTCTGTACTAGAAGTCATGTGTAGCTTCAAGGAGAAAAGGAAATCACACAGATATACCATGGGATATTCCAGTTCCTAGCCCAGGACTGGACACAAAGCAGAGGAAGGAGAAATAGAAAATTCCATTTCAGGTATAAAAGGAACAAGATGTTGAAAACATCTGGTCTAAATGGCTAAACATCATCCAAGCAGGAAAGTTGTATCTTTTATTAAAGAATCTTACAGCCGATGTCAAACATTGGGTAAATTAGAAACACAAAGTAGTGAAGGGCTGGGCTGGTAATTCTTACAGCTAAGACATTTTCAAAAAAGGATGCATTTGGTCATTTTATACTTTTGAAACTCTGTTTCATTATCACAGTGGATGTGACAGAATAATTGTTCATATAACTATTCCTATGGATTTGGCAATAATGGATTTGGGTTCTGAGTAGCTGAAGGAGATTGCTGAGCTTTGAAAGAGTAAAGGTGTCCGTGGCACAATTGGATGCTCCTCTATTAAACTTTATTGTTCTTAATTCTAAAAGCTGTTAATGCAACTCACTAGAGTTAGGAGTAATGGCTTAAAAATGAGACTATCATAGGGTAATTCTTCAGCGTGCCCAGGAATAGTATAATTTTTGTCCAGAACCCAGATTCCCTGTAAGTGAATACTGCTTTGCAGTTCATTATTTTCTCGTCTTTCTGATTTCTAATTTTACTAAATTACACGGCACAGTGCATAAAAGCTAATGGATGTTTGCAAGAGAGGTTGGTCTTAGATCATCTTCAAAGGTCCCTTTCAACCCCAACTATTCTACGATTCTACTTTTTTTTTTTTTTTAAATCACTGCATTTATTTTCTTTTTATTTAATTATTCTTTACTTTTAGAAATTTTATTCTTACTTCTACTTTTATTCTTATTAATCATTATCAAGTACCGGTGTTCTCTAGCTATTGAAACTGATTCATTCAAGTCAAATATATGTTACAGCTAACATGCAGTAAAATTAGAAGTATTTATATAACTTGGAAGAGTATTAAAGCTACTTAATCTCTGAGTGACATCAATATGGACCCAATTAGCACAGTTTTCAGCCACTTCATAATTCAAAAGAATGTGATCATTCAGCTGGAAGCATATTTGACAGAAACTCCATAGTCATGAAGGTAAAAGCTTTGCAAGATCACCCAGTAGGATGGAGAAGCTGTCATTCTTTCATCAGCGCTGTTGAATACTAATGTCAAGGTCAGAAGAGTGTAATTTTAGGCTGCCAAAATATTGTTGGATTTGATCTGCTAGCAATGTTTAAAAAGAAAGTAATGAAATAAAAAATCATATGCAACTTTGATATGCCAGCTGTAAAGTTTGAGGTGCTCCCCCCACTGCAAAGGTTCCGAATCATGTACTGCTTTGATTGGCACTTATGTATGTATTTTTTCTAATTCTAATATTTGCTTTAAATATCATCCTTCTTGTCTAACATCAAAATTACAGCTGTATATGTATTTTACAAATTCCGCCCGTTATTTTAAATGCTGTTGTGGGTAACTGTGTTCAAAATATTAGTCAAAATTATAGCGAAGATTTGGATGCAAAAATATCTGAATGCTTAATTTTAACATATCAAATTAGCATGTAAAGTAAAATGATAGATTTGCCTTACGTGTTTCATTTACACGGTCATGCTAAACGGGATTCTTACTGCCGTCTCCATCTACCCAGTAAGACAATACTGACCCAAGGTGCTCTCAAACTCTCCTCAGTTATAAAGGGATGATAGCCAGTGGCCACAGCTTTCAACAAGGCAAAGTCCCACTAAATATTAAGAAAAACAGTTCCACAGTCATGATAGACACCAGGCTCTCCAGAGAGGCTGTTAATTTTTTATTCTTGGGGATAATCAGAACCCAGTTGAGTGGTTGCTCAGGACACCTTCTGAGCCTATGTTGTCTCTGCTTTGTGTAGGTAGGCTCAACCTGATGACCCCCAGACTTCCCTTCCTCCTTCCAACCTCCAATATTCCAAGATTTGATCATTCCCATTTTGATAAAACAGTTGTTGTAAGGTAAATGATGTAAAATGTTAAATGGTATCAAGTAAGTATAATTTTGAAAATACTCAAGACATTTCTGTGCTCTTTAGGTTATGAAAGATATTTAAGAACCTGAAAGTCGTCATCCCTTTTGTGAAAAAGTAAATCTCTTCCATGTCACCCTTCAGGAAGTTGAGCTACTCTTCATTAATTTTTCCTCTATCCAAATAATGAATGAGTTAAATCTATAAACTGATTCTGCTGTATCAGTTTAAATCTTTACATAGTTATAAATTTGGTTACTCAACTTTCTAAACACAGAAGTTCTAGAAAAAACGATGCAACCTTTTATTTTCATATCAGGTAGGCCGCTTGTTTTTTTAGCCTGGTTTTGGGTTTCTATTTAAGTGCTTTTTGGTTTTGATTGATTTTACATCGCATGAATATGGCAATGAGCAGTGGCAAACAATACCTCAGTAGGATTGCTTTTCAGATCCAGATACATCTTTGAAAGATGTCTAAAATGACATGTTTGCAGTAAAATATACATGGCCGGGTGAACTTTTCTGGTCTTATCTTGCGCCTCAGTAATTCTAAAACAGAAACCAAAGCCTTTGTTCTGATAAACTAGACAACTTCCTAAAATATATTTATTAAAATGAAATATTCAGAGATTCCAAAGAGCTAGTATACATATAGCAAATGTATTCTTTTCCTCCTGTGCATGGTTAACTTTCATTCATATTAATGGGGTTATGAACATGCTTCAAGCAGAGAAGGCTATCATTTTTAAAACCTGTCTGTTGAATATCTGGTTTGGTTAAATTTATGTTGTCTGTTTACTACAGTAGGGAAAAATAGTTGCTGAACAGTAATACTTCTTTTGAGTTTAACTCTTTTATGGATACCCTTATCTCTGAATTAAGGAATATTTTGAGAAAGATTTTAGAGCATTGAGAATGTAGGAGAAAAAATAACTATATGGCATTTTCATAATTAATACCTTTTTATGCAGCAGAACGCCATTATCTGACATTTTTCCTTGCCTTTTTTCCTTCTCCTAGTCAGGCAAGTTCTTTTCTCCCAAAAGAACAAGCAAAGTTCATGCAAATCTAAATCAAAGTATGCTGATCTGCAATATCTTTAAAAGCTGGTATCGACACTGAATTAAGAATATTCCTACTATTTTTGTATATAGAAGAGTTTTTCAGAAAAAAAAATAAAATTAGAAAACACCAAACCTAGTCAGCTGTGAATAAGGATTGGGAAAAAGGCTGCTGTAATTCGAGACTTTGAGATTGCTTATATGTAGTAAAAAACAGTTACAGAAGTTGGCAAAAATATGTATCTTCCCTACATTGCCTATCATATTCACAGTGCCAAACCTAATATTTAAAGACACTTTTTTCAAAAAATAGTTGTTGGGCTTAAAGTGCTGTTAAAGCAAAACATCGTTATGACTCGTGGCCATAACTTATTTTAAAAACAAACCTGTTACAGTTCTCTTAAGTGCTGACTCATCTTCTGGGTTGCTGATCAGCAGACTGCACGTGGTGGTTTGTTATTGTATTCCCATCTAGTTGAGATCAAATTCACCAAAGCTTTAGGTTTTGCGTGGAGTGGAAAGATATCTGTAATCATGAGAGTCATATTTTATGACCCTTCCTTAAAACCTTACACTTCAGGGTGTGTACGTTGGCAGGTTAGTGATATTTTGAATACTGGGAAGGCATGGAGGTAATTGTCAGTGACAAACAGTCAGAAAGACAAAGTCTCACATGATTTGAGAGACTGTCTCTGTCACAGCCAATGCATGTGTGAGACCGTTTTCAAACGCACTTACGTGTTTAAAGGCGTTGAGGGAATAGAAAACCGTGACTCAAAGGACCTTGTTTTGTTGAAAACGCAGCAGAATTGCTATATCCATATCCTTTCAATTCACAGTATCTTAATAGGATTCTATAATTACTCTAATTTCCTTATTTTCTCCAGCAAAGCCCTTTTGTACAAAGAAGTGACTTCGTGTTAAGTCTGGTACCGTGCAGTGGCCTTTTTTCAGTTGAGGATCCTTAGCAGATCTCTAAAATTGGGATAATCTAGACTAAGGAGTTGGTTAGTATAATTTACCAGTGTACCTCCTTCCTAGGACTTCAGCGCTTTCATACCTGGAGCAGTCAGCAATCAATTAATCTCCATAGTGACTACAAAACAACCAAGATATATCCAGTAAGTGCAGTACAAATTCTGAAAGTTTCCAGGAATTTTCATGCAATTTTGTGAATGTTTAAAGGAACCCCTTTTGCAGAACTCTTGCTAGCAACCTGCTCATAGATTTTAATGGTTAAATGGTTTAAGGGTTAGAAGCATGCCGCCGAACTCCGTGGTGCATTTCTGAACTCTGCGGTGTATTTCTGAAACCTATGGACACGTGCATCTCTTTGATGCGTATGGGGAGGATATACATATGTGTGTTTTTAATGTTTGCATAAATGCACTTAGCTTTAGCACTTCACATGTATTTTTCACATATTCAGCTCACCATTCTGTTCCTTTAGGAAAGAAAGAGGATTTCTGGTTTTATTCTGACTTTGGAGATTAATTTGTATTGAAAAGTTTTCAATACTTTCCGTTTGTTTCTGTTAATTTAAGCTTGCTTTTACCTTTCTGAAAGACTGAAGTGGTTAAACGTGCAGCAGGGATGATGCTTACATGACCCTTTGGCACGGTACATCCGATAGGGGCTGTTTATATGTGCAATAACGTCCTGATCAATCTCTGACACTTCCTACAAACTTCCCGCTGCTTAGAAATGTGGGCTGTAATAGCATTTGTGTGTTGTCTTCTCCCTGAAGAGTTCAGTGCGCTGCTTCACAGGAGCCAAAGAAAATTAGAAATAACATCACAGCCGCTGCAATAGAAATAAATAAAGTAGCAATTTGTAAACTCTTCCAGACAGGTCTTTACATATGAATGCAGGAGCCTCGGTGTGTAGGTATAATGGAAATACAACTTAAGTAGGGATTATATTTATGTGTTGTGTGTATGCACACAGTAATTTCATTTTACACATAACAGTTTAAATTGTAAGAACCTGACCTCCTTCTCTCTTACCAATAACTAGACCACAAGAGACACCACTTAGTACAATGTTTGAAGATGGAACAAATATCTTTACATTTTGAAAGGTTTTTTTTTATTTTTTAAGCATTTGAGTGGAACGGCTAAAATTCATAAATCACTTTGTGAAAGATAATCTGCTGAAGTTTAATAGGACAATAACCAACAAAAATTGCCAGATTTTACCTTTTTAGTGTGTCAGGTAGTACAGGATTCCAGGATATACGAAAATACAGAAAATAAATAGAACATACAAGCATTTATCAAGTTTAGAAGAACAGAACTGAACTGGGAGGGGTTGAGGGAGAGGTGGGAAGAGGATAAAAGATGGGAATGGATAAGGAAAATTACTTAGGGGGAAAAAAACCACCCAACAACCATATTCTAGTAGCAGTACTAGTAAGGTTCCCCCGTCCCATGGAGCATCTATTAACTTTTCTGACTTTTTGCTGAGATACAAAGCTGATAGTATGCACCACAGAAAAATATATAATTCATTAATCAAGTATTTTCAAAAGAATTATTAATTTCTGGTCTTACTAATAAGCTACGTGTGAAATCCTGATAAAACTGGAGTTACTGAAATCTTCAATGTGATTTTTTAATGGGTAAGGGATTTATTTTTGGGAAATATTAAGGGGGTACCCAAGGAATATCTGATGATTCTGTCTAGCTTCATATCCAGTCTGAAATCTGGGGAGAGAATTTTATCTTCATGTTGCAGATTAAGAGCTGCTTCAGTGCTATATGCAGTATTTTTTCCTGCTTTTTTTTGTCTTGCAATATCCAGGTTTTTTTTTTCTCCTTTAGGAAACACATTCTTCAAAATTTATGTGTTTAAAACAGAGAAAATGTAAAACATACGCACAAAATACCATTGCAAGAGATTGTGCCTGGTTTTTTTTTTAAATCTTAAATAAATGTTAAGCTCAAAAGTTAGCTGCTGTTAGTAATTATGATAAATACATGTACAATTTGAAACTGCACAAGCTTTTAAAGCATATACAGTGTCCCCATACTAATTCCCTCAGGCAATTTTTTTTAGTCAAAATATGCTGGGCTCCAGTGAGGTACAAGAAGAGCCATTTAGGGAAATATTCGGTATTTTCCCCATCTTAGTACTGTGATTTCCATGCAACTGAAGTTTAAAAAAGCGTTTATTTCCATTTCTATAAAAGGAAGTTTGTATAGGGAGTCTCTTCTTGGGTTGCCCCTTTTTTCATTGCCCTTAGAATATTATGCTTCAAAATCCTGCCTGATAATCCTGATCTCTCACCTAAAAATTTAAATTTTCGTAACATGAAGTATTACCTAACCTCTACTAACACACCATTGAACTACATGAATCCAATCCACATGAAGACAAGTGTGCAACAATCCTTCTCTACTTTTCTGTAGTGCAACACACTCGTTTACAAATAAAAAAATTAATAAAACCCTAATAGGAGATTTTGTTTTCCAAAAAGAATATGATTGATTAAATCTCCCCAAGCAGGATCAGCTTTCTAAAATGATGGCTTGCAGTGGGAAAAGCTGCGTTTTTGCTGGGGGCTGTTGCTGTCACTCCAGGTTGTTGCTCCTGCTAAAGACCCAGCTGCACGGCACACATTTAAGCTAAGGTTAAACAGTTCAAATTAGCCTACTGCAGAAATTTGATTTAAAAGTAAATAAAAATCATGGATTTAGTACAGCAATTTTGCTATAGCACTTTCAACACTGGATATGGTACCAACTTTTGTCCCTTAAGCAATGCATGTCTAGCAAATGGGAACAACTTTGTGTCTTCCCCAAATAATCCATCCTTTTGCTTCCAAAATTCCCACATTTCTTTTCTCAATGAGGAACTTGCTTGTAATGATTGTTGATCCCTTGCCTTTGCTCCAGAGACACAACACAGGGTAACACTGTAATAAAGCAAGGTACAATAGCCTCCTACAAAATCTTTATAAAGTGTTCACGTTCTTCTGGGGCTTTTTTTTTTTTTTTTTGTTTTGTTTTTT
>VXBJ01002051.1:479180-525091 GCA_013400055.1 Nycticryphes semicollaris | reverse complement strand
TTTTTTTTTTTTTTTTCCTGAGCTAATTTAGTTTTATCATTTCTGTTGTACTTTTTTGAGGCTATTTTCACTTCCTTCTTTTCTATACCAAGTTAAGGGAAAAATGCTTAATTAGGAGTAAAGGTTCCTCTGAACACTGATTTTTCTTGGTTTTGATCCCAGTCAGGTCTTTGTGACTAGGGGTTGGGCTGGTTTTTTGTTTGTTTTAAATTTTCTGGTGAGTATCTTCAAGTTCTGCGTGAGGACAATGAAGGAGAATCCAGAGGAAAATGCTATCAAAATACTTAGACTTAAAATGCACGTTTGCAGTCTTTACTAGGAATTTTATCAAGACTTTGAATAGTACTTTTTAGCAAAGAGATTAGAGACTAAAAAAGTAAGTGTTTTAGTAAAGGATCATTTTGTATTCTTACTAAAGTATTATAATGTGTTCTGCAGAGGCTGTACTGAAACAGCCAGTTGTTACCATATAATATTTGTTTTATTTATTTAGTGCTTTACAAAGTGCCTTGTACTTTGTAAGCACTAAGTATCTGTGCACTAAAAATTTGTACTTTTCTCTAGCGCTGGCTTCCAGGCTGCTAGACAAGAGGAGGTTGGTTGTGATCACCAAAGCATTAAGTAACGTAGAATTTGTCTTATGAGACTTTTCTTTGTTTAAAATAAATTTAGAGTGACTATGAGTGGAGACAGAACCTGAAGGTGGCACCTGCTAATATAATGTTATCAAGTTAAAATGTGCACGCCTCTTAATAGCTCTTACCTACAGTTGATTTCAGAAATACAGAGAAATTCTTTCAAACTCTATTATGTATTAAATGCGTGGTTCTATTATGTTAAAATAACAATATATTTAAATTCAGAATGATTTTATGAACTGAACTCACCAAGATGAATCAGGTCTCCTTCCTTCAGTGAAAAAGCTGTTAAAATCATGTTCATGTGTTGAAGGGGGAAGGCAAATCTCACTTGAACTTGCATCTCCTCTCCTTTCCTCCAAGTACCTTGATCATAACACCTTCAGACATTTTCTTTGTTGATATATTTCCACTCTGAATGCAATATATAAATATTCATTAGTATAGTAATTAGAACTTGGGTTTCCCATGTAAATTGCTTCAACAAACAGGGAATAGAATCATTTTTACCGTCCCTGGCTCATTGAGTATATGAATATTTATTAAAAGTAGTAAAAAGTTTCATTAGGAGAGACAGAAACATACTTATTAACAAACTCCCTATAGTACTAGAGTTAAGAGAGTCTGGGAAATAGGGGTTAAATAACTCTCAGGTAGAGCTTGAAGTGTGAAGGTGAGATTTCCGTATAATTGATGACTGTTTGAAGAACTGATTTATTAAGCAAAACATGAGGAACACATTAGTGACATCTTTTACTCCCTGTTTCTGTGAATGGTAGCTATGTATAGAGTTTACCACGTCAATGAAACAAAGGAGAGGAAAAAATACTATTTTGATTTTCTTTCAGCTGTAGCTCACTGATGAATTCTGTGGCAAGTCATTTGTACAACTCCTGGTCTCTTTTCGTTACTGCCAATAGATACTGGCTTCCCCGGTTGTTTGTAGGGAATATTCCTCTGCATGGTAAAAAATACAGAATATACTAAGCTGGAAAACCTAAGGTAACAGGTAATGGAAGGCATCTTAGATACTGCTGCAGCACGGGAAATTGGTATCACAACAGTTGATCATAAGAATGGAGGAAGTTTTACCCTGGAGTATTTGACGTAGTTTAGACCAGTTACACATGCAACAAACTGCATTTAAGCAATTTCTTATTTTTAAAGCTTTTTAGAGCAAGGCAAGATCAGGGATATGGGAGTAGCTTACGGTATTCTGGACCCCTAGAAGTTTGCGTTTGAGTTATAGATTGAACCTGGTGTAGCCCTTTGACTTTTTAAAAGAACACACAAGTCTGTTCTTGGTCAACAAGGAGTAGACAGAGGAAACTCGAAGAAGGAAAGAGATAACAGAACAAAGAAGATTTTGTATTTACAAAGATATGCATTGTACCTTTTTCCTTTACAGATATATATATACACACAGTAACTGGAAAGGTGACTTCTCATAGCTCATGGGTCATATACCTGAAGTAATAGCTGCAAGCTAAGGCACAAATCTAGCAAGATCTTTGACAGGAAGACACATTTTCTCCCTAAAGAATGAAACAAAATAAAAAATGTTAAATGTTTGAGTAATTACAGAGGAACTTTAGAAAACACTGCTGAAATCCTAGGGGACAGAAAAATCACTAAAGATGATTAATGGTTATCAGCCATAAAATAAGTGTTTTTAAGCTCTGTCAACTTTGCTTTTCTAATGAGGACTTAACTGCTCCTCAAGTAACGCCTTTATCCAAGCTGTGTTTTGTATTTCATTTAATCGATGCTTTGGATAGACACAGTTACCACCATCATAACCTTTCAGTTCTTGTGTTTTGGCATCTTGCAGATTTTGTGTCCAAGTTTGAGGCTCGAGGGAAGCAAATTTAGCTGAAATGTCCAAGCCCAATTTAATGGGCGATGCTGAGCCACGGAACCCCTCTCAGCCTGGTTTGTTGTTGCAAAGAGCCCGTGCAATTACCAGGGGATTATGGCAGAATATGAAAAGACCTTGAAAGCAGCTTTCTTGCAGCTCAGGGATGTGTTCTGCACAAACTCCGACACAATCAGCCGGAGTAGTGAAGCAGAAGTATATTACGATGTGAAGAGTTCACTGAAAAGGTCCTGATAGAAACTCCTAATTAAAGAAATACAAACTGACGTTAAAGATTGTGAAAGATTCTCTCTTTAGAAAGAAAAAAAAAGCCCTTCTGAGGACTGGAAATGAGGTGACAACACAAATACAGTGGATTCTTCCTCTTTTCTTCTCAGCAACAGAAGTAACGAAAATTGAGTTTAACGGTACATAAATAAAAATAATTACACGGAAGGTAGTTGTAGTGGTACATTACCTGAATTAATATACAAGATTAAGAGACCAATAATCCAGAAACCACCTAGTTACTTTTCTGGTTTTATATAAATTAGTGAACAATTTTGGACAAGAATATGGTACGGTGTAACACCAAACTACTTATTATATTGGCTTTGACTTTTTCATTACTTTTTCTAATTACTTGTTAGTCACTAGGGATCACCGTATTGTTTCTGAACTAATTCCTACCAAAAATTGGGTCTCGTCACACTGAGCCATAAGTTTTTACTTTGCCCTTTTCTATCTCAAAGTTAAATACTAACAAAGGCAATACAGTGTTGTGTTACATGATGAAAATAATTATCAGCGTTGTAGATATGATTTTTGTTGGGTTTGACTTTTTTTTTCCTTATAAATTCCTGTCCTCAATCTTGATCATAGAGGATTCGGTGATAAACTTTCTCTTCTGTGGTGGGAACTGCATTGGCCTGCAGTTTTCCATTAATGCCTCCTTCTCAGTGATGTTGAAATGAAAGCAAGTTAAGGTGATTTCTCATTCAAGACTAAGAAGGCAGGCAAATTATACAGTGCTTTTGGAAAAATACATCTGTAAATGTAGCTAATACAACTCTGAACTATTTATTTATTTGTTTATTTTACCAAAGTAATTAGCAAAATCTGATTTTTCCAGTTATCTATTGAATTCATTATTATATTTTCATTTATTATATTTCCATTTTATGACTATTTCTGAATAACATCATAAGAAACGGTTTGGGAGATTTTTTTTTCTACATTTTAATTCACAGTGTGCAAAACCAAGTTAAAGCGCATTTGGCCACATTTTTCTTCGGTGAAATATTCCTTATATAGTTGAAAGGCAAAATTCTACAAATGTGTCAGGTTACTGCTTATGTGAGCGCCCCTCTATTATCAGTAGTCAGTGACTTGTTGCACTAACCAATAAAATCTAAATATATTATTGATACTGACACCTGCTCCATCTGTTAGTCCTATGAGGGTGAATGTCCCCGTGGTACCAACTGCTTTTCATTGAATAGTAATCCTGTGAACATATCTGAGATACAAACAATATAATTTTTATTAAAATATTGCATTTATCAATAATACTTTGTTTTCCATTACAGCTCTTAAATATTCACATCAGAACAGAATTATATTGATTGTATTCTTATTGGAGTTGGATGAAAATCAGGAGTTTTCTACACTAAAATTTTATTATCCTCCCTGAGAATTTGAATTGAAACATACATGAACTTCCTTAACTGCAAAAGATGGGGGATCTTTGGGGGAGAATGGAACATAGCAACCATAAAACGATATGGTTCCCATGAGGAGCAAAATTTCTGCAAATAAGCATGTTCAGTGGCAAAAAGCTGGATTGAAAAAATGATAATTTACATTTGATATTAGCAGGCAAAATGGAAAAGATTGTATATTTTTGTGTGGTCTCATTTTTGAAAAAATAAGAAAAAATGAGTGCTAAATGAAAGCAGTAGCGTGTTCTTAGATTTTTAAGAAATAGTGACTGTGTCACTAAATAGTGACTATACACTATATAGAGATGGAGATCAGGAAGTAATATTGTATAGTAGTGGCCTAAGAATTAATATTTCTGAATATAACATTTATATAAGAATCAAATTAAATTATTGAAGTAATTGTATTAAGCTGAAAATGTTCCTTTATCCAAAGTCATGCTATATTTTTAGCTTAACATTTCAGCTTTACCAGCTTTTTGCTGTTGAAAACCCACTTTCTGTTTGAAAGATTTACATCCAGTTAACTTGTCGCTGATATCCCTGGAGTTTCTGAATGCTCTTAAAAAAACATGAAGGTTTTAGAAGTGAAATTGTGACAATGAAAGAAAAATAAGACTTAAATACCATAAGTGAATTATGCTTTGTTCAAATTTAAACAACAAAAATATCTGTATCTAATCTTCAGGAAAGCAAATGAGTTCTCAGGTCAGTGCTGATGGCAAGTAGTCAGGAATTCAGGAGTATTTTTCTGTTATTCAGTATAATGATTTATTTTGTCATAAAACAGATGTGTTTGGAGGCAGTATATAAAAAATGAAATATAATATACTGCATTAAAATAGGAGGCGTACAACCACCATATCACAGAAATTCAAAGCTAATAATGTCAGATGAACTATACTGACTTCTTTGTGTCCAGATACAAGCTCTGAAGAAAAGCAAAAGCATGACCATTCCTTTCTCATGTACTAAAACATATGATGAATGCACCTCACACAATCTGAAATGTTAACTTAATAGAGCTTCTACTGTAATATCTCCCTCTTACCCCACAAGCTCTGAGAATGCAATTTGTAAAATAGTTCTTAAATGGCAGTCAATCCTAGCTCCACAAGGGTTGTTAGTGTATGGTACATACATATATTGAAAGAAAGTTCAAACTCAAAAGCCAAAAATAAAAAAAGAGGGGTGGTGGAGGGTGGTGTGGTAGCTTTATACATGCAAAAAAATTTAATCCAGCCTTTAATTGCCTGTCTGAACTGAGCCTGCATGGAGGACAAGGTGCTTTTACATCAAATGCCTGAATTTATTTCTAGTGAATAAATCATGGAATCAATTGATCACTAAAACTTAAAAAACACCATCAATTGAAATTTTTTTGAAAATTCAGACTGAATTTGGAATTCCTTCCTTTTTGTGTTCTGGAAGAGGGATTAGATTCACAAAAGTAGCAGTGAGGAGAAAACAACTGTTTCTCTTCATCTTTCCCTCTCCACCCACTCAATTCTACCCCCACAGAGTTGAAGAATTCACCATATGGTTTTTCAAGGCGGTAACCCTTATATATAGGAGACTTGGGTTTCAACTCCTTCCCCCTGGCAGAGATTTAAACCCTAAGTTTGTACCTTCCAGGGGAATCACCTACCCACTGGATATATTCTCACCTGAGCTACTCGAACTGCTATTTTGACCCAGCCGTGCGCCTCCCAAGTGAACGGTTTAAGCACCAGACCAAAGAGTCATTCCCTCTCTTTGACTCAGTATTTAAATAATCCATGCAGAACAGCTTTTCTCGTGGGGATCGAGAGAAGCCAATTATAGATTTCTCACTGGTTTAAGAACTCTTCTGGGAAAGGGAGAATGTGGGTTCAGGAACGCGCAGACAAAGAGGGTCTTGAACCTGATTGTCCCACGCTGTATATCAGATGAGACCCTAACCACGGAGCTATTGAATAAATGAAGAGGGGGGGGATTCTTTTTACTTTCATGAATGATTTACAAAGAGTGTGTAAATCTAATCTTTCATTTCCAGTTCTTTGGGTTTGTGTTTAAGAGCTTCTGCCTGTGTCTCTGGCAAGTGTACAGATTAGCGAGTGAACAAAAATACTGATTTTAGGCATTGCAAAGGATATATCTCCATGCATTTTTCCTAAATATTTCCTGCCTATTTCTGTCTGTCTCAAATGAAATAAAAATATGGCTCTATTTGGCATTCCATGCAAAATTTTAGTTTAACTGGGGGGAGAGGTGGATGTGGAGGAGGGGGAAGATAACTGATTTTTGCAATAACTCTTTTGATAAAGCATCTAACTGAAAAACTATTAATACACAAAGCCCTGCTGCAAATGCTTCCATATTTCCTATCCCTTCATTCAAGAACCTGTACTGATCTAGCGTGCTTTCATTACAAAGGTCTAGATGAATTTGCTAGCCACAAGAGTGCTGATTCCAATTCAGACACAAAGATCAATAATACAAAAGCAACACTGCCTTGTTTAATAATTCTGAGTCCTCTTTCTATACAGCTGATATTGCTAAATAATGTGAGGAAAAAACAAAATAAAGGGATTTTTTTGATGGGAGATGGGAAAAAAGCCAGCAAAATCTTTCAGGCAAAGGTCAACTATTGACCAGTTGCAGGAAAGTATCTCAATAGTAGTCTGTAGATACAGAACAAGTATGTTGTTAATTATTGCAAATCTGCCCAAAATGCAGTGGGTTCGCTGATACCAGTTGTGAAACCCAGAATTCCCGAGTCTAAATTCAGTGAATGATTATCCCTTCCTTTAGGGGTGTAGTAAAGGTTACTCAGAAAGGCAGTGTGTCATCCTCGAACAGGAAAAAGGGCTTGTTTTTAATCTTGGTTTCCCAATCTATCTATTGCTTCATATCAGTGAAGGAATGGTCAAGAACATAAAGCACTTCCTTCTCCAAGAGCTGAACAGGAGGAAAGGTCAAGGCATAATGCATAGAACAAAGTTTAACACGGGAAGGGCTGACAAGCCTTGGAATAGGCTGCCCAGGGCAGTGATGGAGTCACCATCCCTGGAGATATTTAAAAGCCGGGCAGCCATGGTGCTGAGGGACATGGGTTAGTGGTGGCTTTTGTCAGTGTTGGGGTGATGGTGGGACTCAATGATCTGAAAAGTCCCTTCCAACCCAGGCAATACCAATTTTAAGCTTGCTAGAATTTCATGACTGGGTTTCTTCAGCTTTCCCTTTCAGCAGTTTACCTGGGAAAATGAAGAAATCCTTTCCTTTTCTCATTACGTATATTCACAGAGAACTACTCTGTATTCCACGGGAGAAAGGAATGCTCTTTTAATTATTACCCGAGATACCCAGATCTGCTGTGGAAGGCAGTTACACCATAGTAGGTATTTAGGCAGCTCTGATGCTCTCACTTTAAAACAGAAGATTTTTATGAAATATTTAACAGAACTGTTGTGTTGTTGGTTCTTCCTTGTCAAATGCTAATAGGAAACGTACTTGAACTCTGTGTTGTTCTCATGTATCAGTTGTCCCAAAATAATGCATTTTTCTGAAAGACCTTCTCACCAGAATATCCAAAGAAATCAACATTCCTGCTGGAAAAGTCAGTTGTATTTTCTAATTGATAATCTGGTGTTTGTTGCCTTTTTTGCAAAAGGATATAGTACGTTGGATTCTTACAGTTCACTGTTAAAGCACAAAAAAACTCAGTTGCTAGTGAAACATCCTGAATTCTACTTTGAACTAGGCATCTGTCATTCTCCATAGTGCTGGACCTTCTTAGCCCATATCACTAAAACCAATTTCTGTTCTGGAGAGACTAGCTTATTTCAGCCAAGGTCTTGTTTTCAAAACCAAGTTTGTTTCCTGAACTACAGGCGTGAAAACAATTACAAAATCAAATAATTGATATTTATTTCTTTCCTCTTACTCCTGCCTCTTTGGATTTTAACAGCCTGTAAGAAAAATGATAATGTAGCTTTTAATAGTGATTCTTTCACACTTTCAGTATGTTGTTTCTTATCTAAGAATCTTCTCTTTATGGATTAAATAACATAAGAAAAAAGGCACATTTAGCAATACACAACATAAGCATCCAAGATATAAATCTTTGAAGTGATTATCTATTCTTATAAAGCACATACAAACACGAAGCATGAGAGTAGTACATTGACTGCTTCTGCACCAGGGTTTGAAGAAACCTGTAACCTCTCTGTGAAATCAAGAGGGGACATAAACAGGGCTCTCTTCCTTCTCTAGTGCCCACTCGGCACAGGAAGGGAGCTGCTGGCACCAGCAACCAGACACAAAGTCATCAGAAACAGAGCAGGAGAAGGTGCTGGAGTGATCACAAAGTGAATTTTTGCAGTGAAAGTGTTTTTCAGGACATCCCCCAGTTAATCTCAGCATGTCTTTTTTCAGGATTTCCCATGGTTACCTCCCTCCTGGCATACAGTTTGTGTTCTGTATCAAACTCCAACTTAAAGCTTGTGCTATCATTATTCAGGTAAATTCTTCTTCAACCACACTTGACACATGAAATCATTTCCTTACCTCACCTGGTATCAGAAGAGTAAAACTGGTATACAGGAACTCCAAAAAAAGCCCCAAAACCCCAAAGTAAAACTTTTGCAAACGTGAGCACCTTTCCTGACTTCTTTTTCTCAAAACCAAGAAAAGTTTAAAACTAGGATNTTTTTTTCCCAATAAATTTGTTTAATGCATATGAAATTGCAGTTTTTGAAATGGTTTGGCTTAGTTGGCTTTACGTGATCAGATGCCTCTGGCTCTCTGCTTCAGGGCCTCTCTGTCTTGTTGAGTCAAGCCAGTGCTGGAGCCTCATGTATTACTTTGTCTTTCTTTATATTATGTCTTAGATACAATTAATCTCCAAAGAAATGAATGATGCTTTGCAAAATGATTTTCCAATCTCATATACATTTCCTAATTGGAATAATAATACTCTGTGCGTGAGTTAAGATAAATTTTAAGATAAATTTTACTACTGAAGTACATAGATATGTATTTGGTGTGAAAGTATCCTTAGACTCTACAGGATGTCCCTTATTTCACAAAAATACCAAAGAATTTGAAAGTCTGTTTTGATGCTGTAGCTCAAGCAGTAAATTATTTAGGTCTCAAATGAGGAACTGGGATGTACAACTGCCACTTCTAATAAAGTATTTCTAACGAGGCTTTTTAATTTGGTTTATATGAAGCAGACAAATGTTCGCTCTGTAGAACTGATAAACTGCAGTTAAAACCATGGGGTTATTTTCTTTTGTATTGCAACTTTAATTTTACTTTCATATCAAAATGGGGCAAAATCCACACTTACCTGAAGCGTAGCTACATATGGTAGGATTAAATCTTTCTATTAAATATTCCCTGCCTGGATGTCACACCAAGGCCACTTAAGTCACTTCACCACCAGTCAGAGATGTTTAGCAACACTTCTTCCACATACTTTTAATTGTTCATCAAGACCTAACGCTTTGAACGTTGCTTTAAGGCATTTTGGCTCTGCTCTGAGTCACTGAAGCAAAACTGGAGCGTCTGGATGCAGTGACAAAATAGCCCAGGCAGCTTCAGCGCAGCACCCAAGTGGATAATCTCAACACAGAATACAACCACTGCATTAGCGATCGCCAGAAGGCTACAGTTCATCCTCTTCTGAAATACAATGCAAGAAACTACAAGAAAAGTTAAAGGATAACACTTCCCCCCTCCCCTCGGTATCTTCTCCTGTGTGAACAAAGCATCAGGCTGTGTTTTGATGGATTGATGTGTTTGGCGGCATTTTTAATCCATGTTTGCCCTACTAATCCACTCATTTTCTGTTTATTGAACAAAGCAACACATGATTTTTACAGTTTATGTAGGTTTAACTACTTGAATGCGAAAGAAGGCATCTAGTTGATGATGTTGCCTCTGACTCAAAGGAGTGGAAGAAAAATTATAATATTTCAGTTCCTATTAGTAACATCCTACTATTACATCTAATTATACTCTGTTAAATTTTCTGTAAAATGTGCATGATTGTATGAGTTACATGAAATTATATTTCTTTTGCTTTCTTTGCTCTCACAGATGGCAGCAAAACTGCATTCCATTGACTGAGAAGCGCACTGTAAGTAACTCATTGTTTCTCTTGTTGCGTTAGGCTTCGCATTTTATTTTTCTCAATCTGCTAAAATTTTCTCTCGTGGATAAAACTGGTTTCTTTTTCGAAAACTGGTGTGTAGTTACTACTCTGTAAGAGCCCGTGAGCCATCTGGCATGTGGCTACAGCTACAATCCCCAGGACAGATTTCTTTTGCCATAGGCAAGAATAGTTTATGTAAGGCTTAGGCCAACGGGTCAAGAAATATAAATGCACAAGGATGCTAAACACACCACCTGACATGGGGCTCTGCCTGGAAATGCTGTATTCCAAGTCTCTTGACACGGCTGATCTGTAGAGACATGCCAGAATAAACACTGGGGAGCAAAACTGGGGCAAGGCAGCGTATTTTATGGGGCAGAGTTTATTTCCCAACTACCTGTTTTCCACACCGTGCATCTAGGACTTCATATTTTTATGTGTATACAGTGGAAATAAATACATAGAGAGGAATTAGACTCCTTTGAATCTTTGTTGGTTTTATGCAATTCAAACAACTGCATTTTCTGTCTATATATATGCACATAGAACCAACATACAATAAATTTGTTAGCTGTTCTGTGATAGGAAAAAACCTCTGCTAAACACACTGCTTCACACTATTATTCACTATTCACTTCACACCACTATTCAAGCTATTCACACTGCTCTTACAAATGCAGCACCAAAATATATTCCGTTTGGAACATGTCAAGTTAAACTGGTGACACTTTTTCTAACATGTCTAACCGCCATTAATTTCGTTAGTATTCACTGTAATTACACCAATCGTAATGAATTCATTTAGTATTAATGTGAACGTTATACATCTTTTTAGGAACTCCATTATAATTCAGCAATAATTAATGTACATATTAAATGAAGTGTTACTACTCGATGCGATTATAAAGCCTTGTTGTTTCATGTGCAAAGCTTTGGAGCAAGTTGTGTTTAAGCTGACTGGTATTGGGATTGCTGCCAAGAGGTATTCTGTGGTGGCAAAGGGCAACTCACATCGGGAGACTTGTTAACTTTTCAGAGAGATTCCATGTTTGCACTTGTCTGCTGATCTGCTTCTTACTTTGAGGCAAGACACTTCCTGGCCATGATGATGCAAAAAAAAAAAAAAAAAACCCAAACCTGTAACTATCCTAAAACCAGGAAAAATTTCTGATGTTTCAGATCTTATCCAATAAAGGAGGCGTGCGTTTATAACTGAAGTATGGCAGTGCCTATGTTTTTTGATTCTTCTTCCCTTCTACTCTCCAAGAGAAAGCCAAAACTGAGAACCAAGTATTTTCCAAACATCACGCACGTACACTATTAGGTGTCTTGAAGGCACATATGCCCACTTCGGGGAGCTACATGAAAATAATGAGTAGGGGGAACATAGCAAAAGGAGAATGGCTATGTTGGATGAGGGTAAGAATTGTCTGGCCAGCATCCTGTTTCTGGGCAGTGATCATAAAATATATGCCTGGAGAAAAGCAAGAATAAGAATTACCTGATACTCTTCCAATCATTCCCCAGCCTACAACAATTTTAGCTGAAGAAATTTCATCACATGTACATGGCTTCTAAATATTAAGGTTTTGTTGGTTTTCTCCTCCATGAATCTATTCCCATAAATCTGTTTAGACCTTAAGATAGTGTCCTTTAATAACGAGTAGCCCAGGTCTACTACCCTGTTCATGTTGTGAATAAAAGAACTATTCTTTTATTTATTTAGAATGTGGTTTCTTCTAGCTTCATTTGAATGTACGATGCATTTGATTTGATTGAGCCAGAAAAACAGTGAAGAGTTAATGCCTATCCTTTCCCCCTTTCCACTAACAGTTTTTGAGCCTTATCCTTCTCTGATGATCCTCTTCTCAAGAGAAATGTCCTACTTTTCTACCTGTACAGAAGCTGTTGATCACATTTGTACCCCCTTTTTTGGGTATTGTATGTTACATGTGGTTTTCAAGCTGTGGGAGGGACTTAAGTTTATACTGTTTTAAAATTCTCGATTGCAGGATCTGTACATTTACTCTTAACTCTCAATTACTTAGCTTTTAAAACGCTAGGTATACATGCCTGCCTTCTTATCTGCTTACTTTTTTATCAGCCCTATTTTTTTAATAGCCTTTTTTGAGAAATTTTAGCAAAAGCCTTTTGCAAACCCAAGGTAGACTCAAACTAAGCAACTCCAGGCAACCAAATCACTTGCATTTAACAAATCAAAGTACCCCAGTAGGTCTGAAAAGCAGAAATTTCCTTTAGAAAAGCCATCTTCACTCATCCTCACTTCTAGCTCTCAGTGCCTTTGCAATTTTAGGTGAGAGATAATGCACCATCACTTGTCAATAAGCTGTTTCACCTGTGAATTGTCTTCTAACTCTCCAGTGAATGCTTTCTTATCCTAATGATTTGTTACCGTTCATTTTCTCATCGCTTCCTTTCTCCTTTAAGTGGGTATTCCCACTGAGAGTTATTAGGATACATTATTGCACAGCAAGCAATCTTTACTTGTAGTTTTACAATAAATGTCAATGTAATGCTAATTAATAAGAAGTCAGGCAATCTATGAACTTCTGACCTCTCTTCTGCTGCTATATTTGACCTTGGGCAAATCACTTAACCTCTGCATTGCTTTGTTGTATCCCTTTCTACAGTGGAAATAAAGGAATTAATGTTCACTTTAAAATTGTTGAGCTTTACAGGTTACACGTACTACAGGTATTCTTACTGATTTTTTCACGGTAAAATTAAGTATATTTTGGAATAGAACAGTGGATAAGATAGAAAAAAAAAAAAAAAACCAACAGCCAAACAATTGTGAAATAGTTACCATGACAAGAGACAGAATCAGAAACTAATTGGTCTGTACTAGATGTAAAAGAAGTTATTTGATATGAAAAGTTGTATCTCCAGAGCTGGGGAGGGACTCTTTATTGGGCAAGGTGGCAATGGGATGAGGGGGAACAGTTTTAAACTGAGAGAGGAGAGATTTAAATTAGATATTGGTAAGAACTTCTTCACTGTGAGGGTGGTGAGAGCCTGGCCCAGGTTGCCCAGAGAAGCTGTGGCTTTGAGCAACCTGGGCTGGTGGGATGTGTCCCTGCCCAGGGCAGGGGGGTGGAACTGGATGATCTTTAAAGTCCCTTCCAACACAAACCATTTTATGATTTTAGACTCCATGGCAGTCTTCTACTAATTCCTTCTTATAGGCCAGTGACACTTACTTAGGAACAGTCCTTTCTACCTTAATGTTGTTCTATAACATGCCATTCAAAATCTTTTTTTTTATACATAATGATCCAAAGTATTTAGTTCAGCTACTATTAGTGACTTATGAACCTGTTTGCAAAGATACTGAACTCCAGCAGCTGTGGTTGAAATGAAAGGGAGATGTTGATTCAAAATACTTGTAGGAATAAGATTACTGACACATAGACCTGGTTAATATTTTCTAAATTTTTTCCATCTTTCATTCTGATGTTAAGTTTTAGTAAATATATGATTTTCTCTTTATGTAAAATAACATTTTGTTCTTTCTTGTGAAGGATGACTTTGGTGCTTCTGTTTACAGGGGTGGCAGAAATGTTTAAAAGGTTCAATGACAAAATTAACAGCATTTGACTTTCTTGTTGAAAAAAAATACCAGGAATAATGTACCACATTGTATTTCATGCATACTTTGGTGGCACATTAAATGTCATTTTTACTAATATTTTTGGTGGCACCAGTGGAAGTGTAGCTTCGGTTCACTCCTACCTTTCTTGTTTGGACTAGTTTGAATAGATAGTAGATATTCTTCCTTTTCAATCTGGTAAATATATGTGTATTTTCCAGGCAATTATACTATCTCTTTTCTTTCTAAAAGATATTCCGTATTCTCTTTTGTCGTGCTTCCACACATCTTCATTTTGGCTCTCACTCCATTAACATTTGTTCTATTGGTGCCTTTTTCTTCCAACATCTTTGTGACTTTTTTAGGCCTTCGTTCTTATTCCCAGTTTTCCATTTCCTGACTGAAATGGGTGTTTACCTTTTCAATATTTGTATGATGGCTGCACTGGAGCTATTCTTTGGAAATGGGACTATTTCAATTAAATCAGTGTCTCAGTGCATCAGGTTGTTCTTTTAGAATAGCATGAAGGATAGATGGAGGAATTACTATGTGCGAAAAGTCACGAAGCATTTTCTCACTGAAATAAAGGAAATCAGCTATTAAATCCCAATAAAAATGTGTCTGTAAACTGTGGTGATTTTTAATCACTTCAATTCGAAGGAATTTCAAGGAACTGGGAGACACTTTTCTATCTGACTGGGATCCCAGCAAGGAGGATCGGATTGCGAGTTCCATCCTGTGCGGCCAGTCCTTGAGCCTTCTTAGGGATTCTGTCCCATTGCTATCATTTAAGCCTCGCTTTTCAAGATTAGGATTTGGACCTATCTCAGCAGAGGAATTAAAAAATAAGTGCCTAAAGACATGCTGTCTAACAGATACGTAATACACCATATTTTAGCCCAGAGCCCCTTTCTATAGTGTTGTTTAAGCTCTCAGAAAAATAGTATTTACAATGAAAACCTTTAACAATCTCTTTGCACGGTTGCTAGCAGGCACTGATTTAATGCTAATGTGACAGCTCAGATTTTAGTGAGAGACACTTTTATTTCCCTGATAAGAGAAGTGTTACAGATTCTGAAAACCAGACAGATTTTTCTGGCCAGTGTCTCCTCGTGTTTGTGCCATTAGGGATTTGCTGACTTCTCAAATAATCTTTCACAGGTTAGCACGTGTCTGTCGTACATCGAAATGTTTATCTTCCTTTCTGACAGGTCTCTAAATGGTTGTATTTAAAAAAAAAAAAAACCAAAACAGACTTTGTTGTTGCTAATAAGTAGCTCCCTAATATTCCCCCAAAAACCTGCTAGACATTCATAATGTTAAGGCATCAATTTAGGGTGAGCTTGCATTTTGCAAAATCACATTATATTTCTTAGAAAGTATATTCACAATTTGCAGTTGACTTTTCTCTGAAAAAGAAAAAAAAATGTGAAAAGACAATATTATAATCTCGATAACCTTTATAACGTTAGAAAAAGGTGCCAATACGTTAAATTAAGCTCTGTTGTATTTCAGCTGTGACTCCAGATGAAAAGTGCTTTATTTTTTTTTTATTTACTCTAGCAAGGCACCTATTTACACATCTGCAAACTACAAACCATTTTATTTAATCTTTCCTGTGGTTACTCAGAAATTGTTATATATCACACCACATCTATTATTATATAAGTGTATCTTAATGGGTATTTTCACATCTCTGTGCCACCTTAATCTTTTGCATTTGCTGTGTAATTTTGTATTTTTGAAATACATAATTGAACTTATTTTATGCCTTTGCCAATTGTTAACCTTTGCAGGAGGTTCATAAAGTGATAATTATACTTTAGGGGAAATTGTCATAGAATCAGAGTGGAGGGAAGACATTACGACTGTCTGCCTTATTTGAATAAGAAGTGTGGATTTACTTCTTGGTCTGTGTGTTTCAAAGGTGATGTATTTGGAGCAAAGCAGATAATATTAGCAGTAATTTCAGGGTTTGGGGGCAAAATTTTCAGTTCTTCTTTATGTTTCACACTAACCTTTAAATATATTGAGTAAAATGAATTTCTGAACTTATTTTATTATATGCTGATACTCCACCAGTTGTATTAACTTGTTTCTACTGAAAGTGGTCCATTTCTTCTGCTATTTAGATGTCAAACGCAATTCAGTTAGAGGCCCACAGAAATGTATGGAGTTAAATATTCCTATTTATAGATAGAGCAATTATTATGAATTACACTTTGTTTATATTTAAAAGTTCTTACTCTATAACAGCTATAGATTAAATTTCCCTTTTCGAATGAACTAGATTGAAGACCAGTTGTATTTCAGCTAAAAAGAACTCTTCAGGTTGTCAGTGATTTGCGCACAAGGCTCTTGCTCTAGTGTGACTTTGCAATGTTGTATTATGTCTCTCAGAATCAGTAAATCATTTCTTGGTTCACTTTTTTGGTCAGGGTAGACAGATTATTCCTACTGTTGTCACCAGTATCATCCTGTCTGACATTTTAATTCCTCAAAGTGGTGTCTAAAGCCAGTTACCCTGGAAAGTGTGATAAAGACTATTAGCTGTGGTAATACTGAGTCAAAAGAAAGATATTTTCTGTGAGTTTAACCACCGTGTTATTTTTCCTATTTTGAAATTTTAAGAATTGTTTTTGAGATGTATGGTTCATTCAGATAAACATTTTCAGTAGAGGTAATGATGGGAATGATCCATTGACCTGGAATCTTTTTTTTTTTTTTTTTTTTTTTTTTTTTCCCTAGATGTTTCTCACCAGGGGAGATTAATAGGTAGCATTTCATTTGATATCAAACATCACCATTCAGATAACTAAACTGTTAAAACAGTACTAATTCAATCACCAGGTCATTATCAAGCTATAAATATTATCTTGATGAGATTCAGTCTCCTGAACTATGGATACAATAGAATTTATATTAGAATTACAGCTTGCTTCTGTACTGGAAAGGCATTTTCTGATACTTACGTTTAGCTGAACTAGTACTATGTTTTGGAAATAAAAAGTCTATCATGTTTTTCAACCTATGAAACAAATGCAGTGATTGCATACATGAACTAGAAAATACCACCAACTTCCTCAGGTTAGCAGCATCCATGCTTCCTTACAGTTCTGTCTTCCAAATAACATATCTGCGTCTGAAACTATTTCTTATTAGAATTCACATGAAACAGATATTTCACATGTCTCTTAACACATTACATTACACATGAGATGGTTACTGTACCAGTCCTGTCTTCATACATAGTTGTGTTTTTAAGCAGAGCGCTCATTTAAAAGTACTGGGGAGTTGAATCTGTGTTTTTCCTGCGTAAACACTGGAAAACCTAAAGCTACCTGGAGGTCCCAAGCTTTCAGCGGTCATTAGTCTGCACAAAGCCTCTCTTTGCCTTAGACAAGGACACAAAACAAGGGGTTGGAACTACAGTGTTGTTTTCTTTTGAATTCTCCAGCCTAAGTTCATATTTTCATTTTCTGCCACGTGCTAAGCAGAGGTATTTATCAGATTTTGCAGCAGAAAGATAATAACGTAGGAAAGCCTTCCTGCAGCCAGCTTTGTGAACCTCACAGCCACCTCATTTATGATGTACATCACCCTTTCATGCTTCCTCTGTGGAGACTGCCTTAACCACCAGTTTTGTTTATACTCTAGCAAACTTCCCCGCAAATTCACAACATAAATAAATTAGACCTGGAATTTCGCCGGCCAAACTAAGTCCGTTTGGAATAAATTCAGAATTGTCAAAGGAAAAGTAAAACATTTCAAAGGAAGATTACCGGGTTTGTAAGAAATTTCTTTGTGGAGAAAAGAGCAGTTCCCAGATAACTTTGTTGTTATTATCATTCAAATAGCTTTCTTACTGAATTAAATATACTTAAGACAAACTGAAGGTCTCTTAAGAGGGAGTATATACAGTTAGGGTAGTTTAAAATCTATACCTTTTTCTGTATTGTCCTCTAAGCCAGATGTCGAAGGATAAGAAGATAAAGGATTAAATTTCATCACCATCACTGAATTATTTTCTTTCCTTTTGAGAGGAAATAAGCAACTAGATTTAACAGATGAGGGAGCTTCTGTTATATCTTATTTATAGTATTTTATTCAGTCACTAAAATGTGAGACTATTAAAGCAATAACTGACTTTGTAATAAATGCCCTCCCCCACAGAGTTTGGCAATTCCAGTTGGTTTTTTATTTTTTTCATAGTTACATGAAAATCTGTGCAAAATGTGGAGGAATATTCTAATGTAGAAAAAGCTGCTTTCTGGGGCTTTTTTTTCCCCCTTTTCTGGTAGAGAGGGATTCTAGATTCCATTCACAATTCTGCTGTATAGTCTGAATAGGCTAGACAAATACAGTCTGAAAGTTATCTCTTTCAAAGTTAAATATATATATATAATGAACTTTAGGGTTAAGTCACTTTACCCATAGGGAACAATTGACCTGCTTTGTGTTAGCGTTAATGAGTAAAGCTACTGGTGGTGAAAGGATCTGAAAAAAAATATAATAATATCTAGAATGATGACTTTGTATGTAGTCTTCTTTTTTTCTCAGAAAATACCTAAATTTTGTCTGTTTTCCCTCATTTTCCCAAAGATAAATTACTATGCCACTAATTGCTGTAATCCACACCCAAAGATCACTGATTTGTTAAAATTCCTTATATGTTGCTATTATTTAAAAAAAGAAAAACCAACTCTAACTAAATATCCTGTACAGTGACACAAGTTTGGTGCAGTTTTTCTTGCTCTCCTACAGCAACTGAGACATAACAATGCAGATTGCTCAGAGTGCACCTTCACAAAGACTTAGTTTTTAATTTTTATTAAGCCTGCTCTCATTGGCCTACAGGGGTTTATTTGCATACATTTAACTCAATCCATGCCAGTCCACGTTTGTTTTTAACGCCTAATTAATTGGAAAGAAAACTTGACTTTGGTATTATGCTTTAAAATTTACTCCAGTGAGCTGCTACTGAAAATGATGTTATAGGCTATTAGGTATGAAGTGGAAAAATAAGCACTTAATCTATATTATTATATTGCTCTTACTGCAGATGACAGATTGTTTAGAAACACGTTCTTATATTAGTTGACAATTTACATGCACAATTCATGTAGGTGGAAGAGAAAATTTCAGTACCTCCTATAATCTCATCTATATTTAAAAGACTGTACAGATAGGAGGCATTTTATACACGCAACTTTCTTTACGTGTAAATCTGCTTGAGTATCTGCTTTAACAAATGTACAGGCCAAACGCTAGAACTATTACTAGGCCCATCTAATCCTGTACAAAGATTCATGTGGTTTTATTCTGATCTCTACAAAGCAGCTCCCTGCCTATCACTGACTTGAAAGGGTAACGCTCAGCAAGTTTTATTTGACCTTAGTTTTGATTTCCACGTCTTTATCTCTTGCCCTTTCTTTGTCTTCATCTGTAGCAGTAAAGGTCATTTACGACAAATCGTTCTGGAGAGCAGCAGCAAATTAATTTTGTAAAGCATTGTCAGCACCACTGAAAATCTTGCCAGTACTAAACTTTGCAGGGATGCTAATAGTTCATTTCTGATCTAGATATCATAATCTGAAGTTCTACAAAACATCTGGAGCTCTACACAAAAGCTCTACGTATTTACTAGCTGGTACATTATGTTCTCTTTTTTATGCTCAGCTATTTTGTCTAAGATTGCAACACGTAACCCGGATTTTTTAGTTTTAGTTTACTTAAACTTCAAGTCAGAGCAAAACTTATCCATCTGCATAAATATAGACCCTTGGCATTTGATCTCAAGCAGATGATAGTCACAAAACTTTTCTCATATTGTATCTTATTATGAAAAGTGGTGTTTGCTACGCTAATACAAGCGACAAGCAATTATAATAAATGCTCGTCACTTGTAATAGCGTAGCACACACCACTTTTCAGTCACAGATACAGAGAAAATCCACTAAAAGTCACTTCCTGCAAAAACTCCAAGAGGTACTCTGGAAATATAATTTACCAGGTCCGATGGAAAAAGGAAAGATTATTAATAGGTTCAGTTGCCTCAAGACAGCTGCTCAGTCTTCAAGTAAACCATTTCTCCAAACAGCAATAACTTATATTCTAGTCTGGGGTTAGAGCTCTTAAGGCTCAGTGCCTCTCCCCTTCTACTAAAGACCAATCCAACCTTGCAAGCCAAGCTCTGTTAACAGCGTGTCTTTCTCGAGCACCCTGTACTGACTTTCTGCCCAAATGCTCCCGCTTCTCACTAGATTTGGATGCAGCCGAGGTAGAAATTTCTCCTTTCATCATCTACCGGCGGTTGTGGGCCAGCAGAAGGGCCATATATCTGTAGGGAGTTAGGGGACTGCTTTTCGGTGGGAAGCCAGGTCGGTGAAATTGTTAGCTCTACTCTACCACGATATCATTACGTGTCAGTAGTGTATTAATAGCAAAAAAGTGTGGGTAACCCAATTTGCGCTACTACATGCTGCTGTTGTAAATACTGTGCTACTTAAAGAAAATTGATAAGTGATCGCAAGTAGCAATTTAGAAAACAACTACTATGAAAAAAAGGAGTAAAATCATAGATCCATTAAAGTAAACAGTATAACTCCCACTGATTTCATCCCCAAGACTCAGTTGATGTTGAACTGCGCTGCTTTACACTGTCTCAAGGTATGGGGCTTTTTTATAGTTTATTGTTGTGGTTGTTGCCAGGGGTAGAATAGGTAAAGCTTTACTGTTGCACTATTTTTTTTCATGCATCTTAAAGTGGTTTTGCTTAAGTCTCCTGAAAAGTAGGTAGCGTATTTTCTCCATTCATAGATACTTGCAAATAAACAAAAGGAATAGAACAGGATTGCATTCAATTCACATGTTCTTCCCAGATTCAGTCTGAATTAAGTAATTCAGTCTGAGGGGATTTTTTATTTTACTTTTCCTTACAAAGAAAAAAAAAAATCATATAGTATAGAATGAAAAAAAAAGTTAATTTTTTTCCCAATATTTAGCTTTGGCAGTATGAAGAACTGTGGTAAATTAAGGCCACTTTTATACCAGTAATTTCTATGCAGGTTTATGGATTTTCAGACAAAATACACTAGATCGACCTCTTCTTTGAGAGAGGAACAGCCTTGGTTTTGTCAGCTGCGGTGTTTCAAAATCCATTGGGAGGTTTCCCATTGGATTTTGGATGGAAAAAAATTTCCAGCATTGAAAAATGCCATTGCAATATAGATGTATCTCTCTGCATGTACGTGTGGAATAGTTCGTGACAATCGGTGCTGCTGGCTCATCTAAATGTATTTAGAGCTCATCCTCCTGTGTTTACCCAGTAATTATTTATTCCCATGCCCAAATTACAAATCAGTTTAGTCCACTCCACCTCTGCCTGAGTTCTCCCTTAACCCAACCCTGACCTACCAACAATCTTCATGTCTGCTTCACCTCCACCTCATCTCTGCCCCCCTTCTGTCACTCCCAGCCGAGCTGTCACCCTTCCTTTTCCATTTATTGTCCCTCTCCTGCGCAAGGTGCCAGGGAGGAAGCTGAGGTAGTGGCCCGTCTCTCACTAGGAGGTGAGAAAGAGGTCGGGCTGTACTAAATTAACAGATTTCACAGCTCTGATGACGAATAAGAGTAGTTTGAAGGAGAAGGGACAAAGCCATGCCTACTTCCTGCGGTGGCTGAGAAGACGGCAGCTGGATAGCTGGACGGGCAACTTTGTCTCAGGCAAGGCTAAAATTCTCCAGCTTACCTTAGCTTCCTTTGTGGCATATTAAAATCTTGTATTTCATTTAAAAAAAAAAAAAAGGCATATATCAGAAGTAGTGTCTTTATGGGAGATTAGATTTTTTTTCTAATGGAATGAATTAATAGGTCAGCTGTGAGGAGATTCTGCCAAGTAATGCTCAAAAAATTCCAGTCAGTTTCAATTTTATTTGAAATTTTTGCTACAGAAAGCCAGTTTTAATTAATCTACAGGTACGAAACATCCTTAATTATTTCATCTTACTTCCCATTGCGTGGTTTCTGATTGAAATCTATCCCCAAAAATGTCCTTTATGTTTTCAGTATGAAACGTATCATCAACAATATCAGAAATGTATTGTGTTGGGGTAAAAAGGCTCAGTATGTAATAAACATCGCAACTCTTTCACAGGAGCCACAGGAAAAGAAGAGGGCTGACTGCTACTGTACTTTATAATTTCCAAGCAGGATATAAACTCCAGTCCTGCAGAGTTGTTAAATCTCACTTATCTTGGTTATTATGGGGTATTAGAATAGTAGATGGTTCTACCTTCAGCTATCCCCTGCAGGAAAATTCTCTTATTTCCACTGAAAACTAAATACTTTGAAATTACAGGAAAATAATTCTTATTCAGATGGAACAATTTTTTATTATATCCCAATGTAATATACTGCTTATGTTGCTAGAGCATTCTCACACATTTATAGATGCTGCTGCTATTTTGTGTTTGTCTTCATAGGTGATCTGGTTTTTATTGCCCTTGTAAAAAGCTGAGTATACAGAAAAGTCAGTAGGGAATACAGAAAAATACAGGATCTGTAACTCATCCTTGCCTCGTTTTACCTCTTAAAGTGTTGCACAATAAGGTTTACTCTTTGCCCTTTAGTCTAGTGTAAGTGAGAATTTTCCAAATGACTAAAAAGGAGGAGGAATTCTTAAAGAAATGTAAAACGAAATTTAGAAATGAACTAGCAGTGCTGTAATTTTTTTTTTACTTTTTATTTTTCATTAAAAAAAAAAGAAGACATCAAACAAACCAAACTCCACACACATAGAACTGCACAGTTACGATAACCAGAACATACAGTTATCTCAAAGTTTGGTGTGTCCGTCAGGGCTGCTTCAATACATCTGGTTTTTTGTTTTTAAAGTATTGTGTACAAAAATGTTTGAGCCTGCAGAGTTTACTTGTTTCTCAGAAGAAAGGCTCTGCAGGAGAGAGCTTCTGTCCTGTGGAGCTTACAGACTCTGCAGGATCTTTTGCTCAGCCACCCTACTTTATCCACAATTCATTTATGAGACTGAATCTTATGTCTCCCAGATAAATGAGTTTCAGATCATTAAGGTTGTACTGTCCTTGTTAGCAGGAATATATTATTGGCCAGAGGAACGCCACATGGTTTCCAAAACACAGGGAAATAATGATTATAGAATTTGTTTTCGGTTTTGTTTACAACTTACTTATGAGCTGTTTTTTGTCCTGTCGCAAGAATAAATTATTGACGAGGTTTCCATCTCTGGACACATTTTTTTTTTATTATTCTCTTTGATCTTAAAGAATTTGCAGGCTTTTATGCGACATGGGGTAAATTTGGATGTCAACTAAACCTTCATAAGAAAAGAAATAAAGGATAGCAACAGGATCTATGTAGCTGTACAAATAAGAAATCCCCATGTATAAAAAAGACCTTTTCTATCTAATGTATTGTATGACTACTGTGTAAAGACAGCAAGCTGGAAAAAAATTAAGAAGCTTTGTGGCAGAGAAAAAAATCCACCTTTTTTTATTTCTTTAGTAGCTTTTGAGATCTTTGGCATACACTATCAAAAGACATATTATTTAAAATGGCTAAGATTTAAAAATTCCTTTGCCCATCCTAATTAATTGTCTAGAAATCCATGTCTAATACAGATTAGAAGCATATATCTCAAGAGAAATATATGATCAACAATATTATTTTATAGAACTGCAGCAATTTTTGAAAGTACTATGTTTTTAATGAGTGAACTGTCTGAGGAATGTCAGTGTAGTACACAGCGTGCAGAGTAATAATAGTTCTGCAATCAGTATTATGTATGCATTAATATGTAACAGAATTTGTTTCATATTGGGTAAATCTGTGCAGAAAACATAAAACAGGCTTTATTTGATTACTAAATAGAAAGTGTGAATTTAATTCTGCTATTCTCATTCTGTCATGATGTAAGAATTAAAGTTAAAAGAGATAGCAATTTGGCTACTTGTTCTGTTTTAATATTTGCTTAATTTTCAGCACAGCGAACACCAAAGAAAATGACCTGCTATAATAAACAGAGTTGTTTTTTTTTTTAAAATTCACTTATTCTTATTAAATATTTGCAAGAAAAACAACCATATCACTATGGAGGCAACACAGCTCTTCTCCAAAAAGATCTCACTGATATTCACTGATAGAATTCCAGCTTGTTTATGTGTACTCTCTCGGTTTTCCACAGTTTTGAAGATTGTATGGAGCTTGGGTACGTTTTAAGAAATGCTTATATTTAGAATTACATGCATGAGAATTAAATTAGTGTAAATAAATAACCATTTGCTTCTATTTGTAACGATCATGTGTATATCTTAACACAAGCAGCTTGCGCCAAAATGCAAACCTTCAAAAAATACAGTATTCTGAGATTAAGAAGAGCAAAGGAGTATAGGAATCTGTAGTGTAAGATCTTATTTAGAGCTCCAACTTCACCATGTATTTGGAAAAATACAGAAAAGCAGGTTTTCAGAAGTGTGATTTATTGTCCTTGACTGAATGATCATTCCATTTTTCATCCACTATCATGTTTTTTTGACTTGTCCTACTTCATGTCACTTAGTCATCATTTTGAACGGTTCTATATAACAGCAATTAGGGTTCACACTCTGCTGTATTTTCTGAAATTCTTTTGAAAAATTTTCATTTCTGGCTTTTGCTCACCTTTTTGTTCTCTGTTTCTTGCCATGCAGTATTGAAAATACAATTTAACCGTCAGCCAACTTTCGTCCTTGCATTCCTTCACTCCTTGTCTTCCAAGATAAAAAACCCAACACTGACTTTAGACTTGCAGGAACAGCTCTCTCTGGCATTTCTGTGAAACAAAACAAGAGCTAGGGGAGGCAAAGAGCAGAATAAGTTTTTCTAATGGAAGAAAAGTAGTCAGAAAGTAGATAATTTCTTGACTTTCTGTGCACAGTTGTTTCCTCGCTCTTTTACTCTGTTCACTACTACTTCTAACTTTTTAATGTGCTTCACACACATGTTGTTGCTCAGCAGATGCTTTTCTCTTCTGTGTCCAAATGGCATTCTCAGTGGCGAGGAAGCCAACTTGCAGTGAAGCACCGTTCTTTGGTATGCGTGTGCGTGTTCCTCAGAAATGAAATGCTTCAAGGAGGCATGTCAGTTCCTGTAGGTTTCTGCCGAAAAGTAGGAAACTTCTAGTGGCAACCTGTCGGGTTTCCTGGCAGCTTACACGACCCCACTCACTCTGGTCAGTCCCAGGTACCAGACTGCCTACAGCGTTGACAGGGACTGCCCTGTAGTCTAAGGCCTTCTTTTTCCTAGTTTTTATTTTATTTAAGTAAAAGAATTGGTTTGTGGCCTACCAAGCCTCCAGTTAAAACTCTTCAGCCCAAGAGTTACTCACAGGCCTCCCCTGACCCACCTGCTCCCCTCAGGGCTGCATTGCCTCTGCCAGATTTGGGATTATTGGATTGGGTAGTGAATACTCAGTATTGATTGGCTGAAATTCACGTGGCGCCTGGCGATTGGCTGTTGCTAGGCAGATGTGCTCCGCCCACCCTTCTGGAAGGTTCTCCATACAGGAGGTTCTTCATTGGGCAGCCATTTGCAGGTGAGTGGTAGCAGGTCGTATGAGGGGAAAATAACCACCCCATCCACCCTGTGTCCGCTGCACAGTCCTGTAACTCTACATATAGTTTAGTTCCAAAGATTATAATTATAGATTACGTTCCAAAACTTAATGTATATTCATTACAAACGCTACACTTTGTCCCTGCAGGCAAGACAAATAGGAATTAATATCCTTATTACATCTCCCAAGCCTCACCCTCTTCCCATGAGAACTAAATTATCAGGGTTAACATTATACACGTTTTGAAAGAAGTGTAATTAAAACAAAATTCTTACTTCAACAACTTTTATTTTATGGCACAATGATTTCAGTTACCTGCAGTTCTTGATGTATATTGCATTTCATCAATTATATTGGCAGCCCATCAATCTTGATAAAGGTTTAAAGTGGCAAATAAACAGCTTTTTGAGTGGCTTTTAAGGCAGAGTTAATCAAATTATTAAAAGGTGAAGATGGTTGGAAACTTTTCTAGGGCTTAGTCTGAAATGAAGTTGATTTAATCTGAAAATGAAAGACATGGCAGACGTCTCTTAATGCCGTCCTTTGCTTGGTGATTCTTCTTGTGTCCTGCACAGTTAGTTTTTCATGTGAACCTACGCAGATGTACATTCTTTAAAAACTGAAAAAGGAAAGATTGCATAGTTAAGTTTGACGAGAAGTCACCCATGCTAACATATAGGTTAAAATCGATAGTATCGTAACTACGAATAAATAGGTATTTAAGTGCATAAAGCAGTAAATCGATACCAATGATTTTGAGGTTTTATTATACGTGTAAGTCATATCCTATATTACCTACAATTTAATAGTCAGATATTCTGTCACTGTTTAGAGACATGTTCAAGACATGAAAAATGAACGCTTATTCATGGTTAATATGTGTCGATAAGCTATCATTTTCTTATAATAATATAGTCAGCTTGCATCAATCATCTTAGGTTTGGGTTTTTTCCTCTTTACAGTTACAGAGTATGAAAGTATTTTAACACGTGCTGAGAAGTTTGGGGTGGTCGCTTGATTTGCTTGGGCCTTGTATCTAAATATTTCTAGAAACTAACAGAATAAGATGTATTTTATCTTTCACGTTGTGTGACTATATGTACAGATACATACTGCATCTTCTCTAAGTCGCATGGACATTCTTACGGAGAGGGTCCTGTGCATCCCTCACAGCTTGAAAGATTTCCCTCCTAGTATCACAGTGGACTTTCTTTAAGCTGCTCCTTCTCTCTGCAGAAGGTTTGGTGTACAAAAATGGAACATCACCACCACTTTAGCTCTTGTCTTACTGAGACAGAACCCTTCAGCTTGTGTTGTATCCTGCTCTTCAACTGTCTTTCCTTCCTCACTGGCTTTCCCAGACTTCACTAAAGGCCTTTTTGGCCTTGTCCTATCTGGGACAATGACGTCCCATTTCAATCTGTCTTGTGGGTGTTTGTCCTATGGCCAAACTCCTGTCTGCAGTATGAGCCTCAGGCAAGAGGAACAAGAGGTCAAGCTCTAGAGCTTCTTGCTCCATCAGTCAGAGAGGTCTCTTTTGCCATCAGAAGCACACAACTCCTCTAGTTCAGCCAAACTGCATTGATCGGGCCAGTCTTGATGACTCTAAAGGCTGCCAGAACTGTAGGAAAAGGATCAGTTCTCAACAGTTTTTTCTTCCCTTCTCTACATCATGCTGTAAGATTTGAGCTTNAAAACAAAATTCTTACTTCAACAACTTTTATTTTATGGCACAATGATTTCAGTTACCTGCAGTTCTTGATGTATATTGCATTTCATCAATTATATTGGCAGCCCATCAATCTTGATAAAGGTTTAAAGTGGCAAATAAACAGCTTTTTGAGTGGCTTTTAAGGCAGAGTTAATCAATTTATTAAAAGGTGAAGATGGTTGGAAACTTTTCTAGGGCTTAGTCTGAAATGAAGTTGATTTAATCTGAAAATGAAAGACATGGCAGACGTCTCTTAATGCCGTCCTTTGCTTGGTGATTCTTCTTGTGTCCTGCACAGTTAGTTTTTCATGTGAACCTACGCAGATGTACATTCTTTAAAAACTGAAAAAGGAAAGATTGCATAGTTAAGTTTGACGAGAAGTCACCCATGCTACCATATAAGTTAAAATCGATAGTATCGTAACTACGAATAAATAGGTATTTAAGTGCATAAAGCAGTAAATCGATACCAATGATTTTGAGGTTTTATTATACGTGTAAGTCATATCCTATATTACCTACAATTTAATAGTCAGATATTCTGTCACTGTTTATAGACATGTTCAAGACATGAAAAATGAACGCTTATTCATGGTTAATATGTGTCGATAAGCTATCATTTTCTTATAATAATATAGTCAGCTTGCATCAATCATCTTAGGTTTGGGTTTTTTCCTCTTTACAGTTACAGAGTGTGAAAGTATTTTAACACGTGCTGAGAAGTTTGGGGTGGTCGCTTGATTTGCTTGGGCCTTGTATCTAAATATTTCTAGAAACTAACAGAATAAGATGTATTTTATCTTTCACGTTGTGTGACTATATGTACAGATACATACTGCATCTTCTCTAAGTCGCATGGACATTCTTACGGAGAGGGTCCTGTGCATCCCTCACAGCTTGAAAGATTTCCCTCCTAGTATCACAGTGGACTTTCTTTAAGCTGCTCCTTCTCTCTGCAGAAGGTTTGGTGTACAAAAATGGAACATCACCACCACTTTAGCTCTTGTCTTACTGAGACAGAACCCTTCAGCTTGTGTTGTATCCTGCTCTTCAACTGTCTTTCCTTCCTCACTGGCTTTCCCAGACTTCACTAAAGGCCTTTTTGGCCTTGTCCTATCTGGGACAATGAAGTCCCATTTCAGTCTGTCTTGTGGGTGTTTGTCCTGCCATGTTTGTCCTATGGCCAAACTCCTGTCTGCAGTATGAGCCTCGGGCAAGAGGAGCAAGAGGTCAAGCTCTAGAGCTTCTTGCTCCAGCAACCAGAGAGGTCTCTTCTGCCATCAGAAGCATACAACTCCTCTAGTTCAGCCAAACTGCATTGATCTTGCCAGCCCTGATGACTCTAAAGGCTGCCAGAACTGTAGGAAAAGGATCAGTTCTCAACAGTTTTTTCTTCCCTTCTCTACATCATGCCGTAAGATTTGAGCTTTCCAGAGCCATGCAGTCAGCATGATGAATGAGGCAATCTTATTGACACCATTTCATCTGACTGAAATTGCACCATCTTGCTCTCCCACCGCACTGGATTATCACACAAAGACAGCTTTGCCACCTTCTTCTTTAGTAGTAGTTGTGCCTTTTCTTCTGTCCTTCACCATACAATCACATCTATTATCTGGGCCAATGGTCAATATTTTTAAATCAATTCAGTAATTCATGCTGTGTACTGGGAATGAGAGGATTTTAATGTCAAACTAAATGCTTCCCCCTCTTCTTATACATGATGATACTGGTTCCTGAAATAGGCCTGATGCGCAGACACTGTTCGTCAACACATTTGATTCATGGCTAAGATGAAAAGTAATCTCTGGTTGACCCATCTTCTTCTAAGAATGCGAACCAAGTTGCATAGATGATCAGAAGTGGTTTTAAGACCTTACCAGAACTGCCTGTAAGGACATTTAAGTTGTGTCCCCTTCAGAGAAGTGCATTAAGTCTATCACAGGTTTATGGATATCCTCCACTGGTTTATTTCTCCTAAAGTTTCTCTCCTGGTTAGGGAAATCTTTGGATTGAGTGTATCTAGTGTTGCAAATGCAGTCATCACTTTATCAAGTAGGACAGGCAGTGGACCTGAGGAAGAAGGAGTATTCACATGGGCTCCATTGTCCTTTCTGTATTCACCATCCATATTTCATTGTAGCTGAGAGCCAGAAATTCCTTGCTTTCCCTCAGTAAAAGAATGACACAATGAGAAGAACTAGGGGGTTTGGGTCTTCCGTTCTGTTAATGCATTGTTTGGTTGTAGGTTGGGTTTGGTTTTTTAAATGCAATTTTATATACTTTTTCTCTCACAAGAGTTCACATCATCCTCCTATCAGTTGATCCCTCTCAAATCTCAGGTCTTTTCTTGTTCCCTCCTAGCTGGTTTTATAATTTAAGGGTAAGCAGTCTATATAGAACAATAATAATAGAACATACATGCAAAGTTGCTATATTGATCGCTTAACAAAGCACAAGTCTGAGTGTAAAGAGCAGTAGTTGAAATTTCCATTGCAAAATGAGTGATCTATATGCTTTTTGTTTTCAAAACCCACTGTATTTTAAATCCAACAGTGAAATATGTGCTATTGATGTAACTGTGTTGGCTGTTTTCTACACTAATTAAGTAATATTAAATTCGGTGCACACAGAGATGCAGGTATGCACTTATTCTCTCTCTTTGTGTATATTTAATTTAAAACTTATAATTATATATATATATATATATACACATACATCCACACACTCTTAACATGTAGTATTATCAGGAAGTAAGGAGCTGTAAATTGAAATAAAAATCTCAGTCCTGAAGTATTTGCATCAACCAGCAGATTGCATCAGAATGGAAAAGAATGATGGCTCTTAAAATCTTTACAGAGCTCAAAACTGAGATTAAAGGAGATATTTTGAATTAATAGAATTGAAATTGCCAGAAACCGCTCAATTTGATTTGCTAGTGTAGTTGGAGAGGAGAATTTGGATACCATAGTGGGATATGGAATAATGAGAAGCCATATTAAGTCCTTCTTGCCTGTCATAAGGAAGAACGATTCTTCCCCCTTTTACCACTTTTTTTAAACCCACAACCTATGGGAAACAGAGCAAAGGCTCTGCTTTGTTAAAACTCTCTCTTTAGAGGTATCCAAAACCCAGCAGTTTTCTTTCTTAGTCCTTTGCATCTGATGTGGTCTTTGCACCTCAGGCAGGAGCAGTATCTCTCCTGTTCCTATTTCTCCTTCATAAATTCTAATTCAGTGTTTCAAGTTTCTTTGCTTTTAAACATTTGGGGGCTCTTTTTAAGCTGAAACATATTTTAAGACTTTGAAAAAAGTTGGTGCTTTTTCTGGTTAGTTTAGTTACTGTTACTTGCCTGGGAAGTAACCCTAAAATTCTTTTCTTTAATTGCCCTGGGTTAATTTAGTTTTGTACTACGGGTACATTAAATTAAACAATTAATGTAACTGAATAGATACCTCAGTAAATACCAGTATTTCTTCCCTTGTTTCTAGAATAAATTAAAATCCCCGTTAAATTCTGTTATAAATCTGTCTGACCATCTATTACTATAATTAGATTTATTTCTTGGTGAGTTTTGCTTTCTTTTTTTTTTCTTTTTTTTTTTTTGGCTGAAGTGAAGTAGCATAGAAATTAGAATGAAATAACTTTGTTGAAATTAAATAATATTATAAAGCTAAGTTGCTACTTGGAAAGGGGGTTGGCAATGATTCAGTGTTTCTTTTCAATTTCTTGGATACGCTTTGTTGTGCTTATCACAGTTGGTCTGCACTAGACTTGCTGCTTCCAGGTGTTCTTTTAATTGTATGGACTACTTCAGGTATAAATTGAAGAATTATCCTAAGAGGCAATTTATGGGAAAGCTGTTTATTTCCCATGCAGGTAAAAACAAGCCTGAAACAAGGATGCAAAAATGTGATGCAAAATGTAGTTATTACCATCCTTGAGGAGAGATTTGGTTTTTAGCAGTAACTGGAAGAAAGCTATACTTCCACATTAAGATGGGCGTGATGTAATAGCTTAAGGAACCTGGGTTTTAATTTAATTGCTATACATTTTATAGATATATTGATTATAGATTATTAATTCCACTCCCCCCCCAAAAAAATAATTATAATACACATATATCCATTTTACTAGCAACGTAAAATTGAAATGAAATTGTAATTTCAGTACTCAGATTAATATTTCATACGTTTTATTCCCTGTTTAGCTATTTAAAGTCATACTCAATTAAGGGGTCCTTTTAATTAAATGAACTTATATGCATTTATCTTTTTGTCTCTAGGACACATCTCTCTGTATGACAGGTCTAGTGGCCAGTCCCACAATAACATACCCAAATTCATTTGTGTATTATGATCTTGTACAGTACAGACATGTTAATCTTAGTGCAATTTCAAGTAATATTTTATCCTATTTGTATTGAAATAATTAACTTTTTATCCTTAAAATCGATGTCATTGCTTTTAAAACAATATATATATTCAGGGGTCAAATATAACATATCAGAAAAATCATGGAAGCTACATTTCTGAAAGTTTTTGACCTGAATTTTATTCAGATTTATTTGATATTTTCCACAAGTACTGCTGGTATTACAATAACTGTCTTTCTCAAACAATCACAGCCCACCAACAAGAAACCACAGCATAGCACAAAGCATGAGTTTCAGTTAGAGATGGGTCTGGGAAGACTCTTGCAAATTCAATTTATTTAAAATCTCAGGATTCATGAGTTCTGATAATTTATTTGGCCCAGAGTTAAATGTGCTCTTTATATTTCTATTACTTTCCCAAATCAAGAGTAAATTCTATGCTGTGTGGACTAGATTCTGTGCTAGTGGTAAAATTGTTATTGGCTTTTATAAGATAGATTTATTAAAAAAAAAACATTTAATGTCAGTACATTTTTTTTTCCCCAATTTGTGCCGATCAATAAATGTTCAAAAGAAAAAGACATCTAGAAATCTAACAAAACCATCTTGAATATACTTGTTAGAAATATTTTGTGTGTGTTTTTAAGAGGTAAAAACTGATTGTTGAATAATTACATTAAATAAAATAGTAGCACAAAGCGCAGATGCTATTTATGCAGAATAAATAATATTTTAAATTACTCGATGAAGGCAATTAAATTAATTATATAGAACAATTAATACCCTTGTGTCATCTTTCCTAAGTTAAAATAGTTTGGTTTTCTTATTTTGTCCAAAGATTGTTTGTGATCTAGTTTGAAAGAAAAGCCAGAGGAGGGGAATTACAGCAAGTCTACTGCAGAGATGACAAATGCTGTTGGATCGGTTATGGGCTTTGGTTAGGCTGTGCTGGAGGGAACCTGCAGAGTTATCACAGGCTTTTTCTAATCAGAGGATAGGTCTTATGCTGAGAACATTTTGTCAGTGAGTGAAGGAAGGAAGAAAGGAGGAAAAAAAGGACATGTTTTAATTTCTGCACAGAATCTGCATATAAAAAAGTATTTTGGATGGGCCTTAAAGCCTTTGGAGGGCATTCCTTTTCATTATATATGATTTTAAATTTCATGTACACAATGCAACCCCTATTTTTCTACGTTTTGGGCTGTTTTAATCAGGTTTAGTGGTTGTTTTTGACATCTCCTGCTGCTGCTGCACAGATGTAATATTAATTTAGGAAAGTATTGTCTTTCTAAAGGTGAGAAAAAAAATATGGTTTTTTTATTAAGAATTGCACAGGAAATTACTATATCTGGAATTAAGTTGGTAAAATGCAATGCATTTATTTATTATAGCTAAAGAGTGTAACAACTGAATTACATCCTAAATATAATTACTGATAACTGCCCCCAAACCATTATTTTTTTAAATATTTTTCTCTTCTGTATGTCAAATCCTGATACAATAGAACTATATTCCCTCAAACATCAGTATAAATGTAAATATAGCATATATAAAAGTCCCAAAGAACAAGCTGACAAGCAAAGAAAACTAGCATATTTTATCTTCTCTCTAATAATTGTTTTTTAATGGCATAACATTATTAAGTAGTTATTTATAATTCTTTATGTTTAAGGCGACAAATTTTGCAGGAGCTTTTAAGATCATATGCTAAGTTAAGATCATGAGGAGTAAAAGAAAGTTTACTAGGAATAATTTAAATTTCAAGTAACTTAAAAAACGTTATTTAATCAGAATAGGAGTAGGTAGAGCCCAATTTGTCCACAAATTTATTCAATTTTAGTTCAATTTATACTGTAACAAGGTTTTTCCAAACAGAAATCTGAAAGTGTGATAGAAATATCCAAGTTGTCAAAATGATCAAAATTATAGCAGGCAAATGTTCTCAAAAGAAAACTGGGAGAAAGATCAGGGATTTTGGATTGAAGGTTGAGGTTTGGAGTGATTGTACTAGGCTTAATTCTCTGTCCTGCAGTTACGAGCAGGTTTCATGTCCCAGCACTCCTGTGACTCGTTTAGAGAATATAGATAATTGAGTTCATTACTAATGTAGAATCAATATTCACGGAAGAAGAATTAGAGTTTCTGGCAAACTGCGATACTCCTTATGCTAGTGACTCCAAGTAAATAAGATAAAAAATGAAGTGGAAAAAAGGTGATGAAAGCTCAATGTGAGATTCGCAATTGTGTCATAAGAGAGCCTGAGAGTCTGTTACCTCACAGTTTAAGCAAATCAGGTTCCTGAAATAAGATGGACATGGCTGTTTTAGAGTCTAATCAGATAATGAAACACCTAAAATCCTCAGCATTAACAGGGTTTGAGCAGAATGATTAAATCCTTCCATCTCCCGAATAGGTGTGTAATTCTTGAGTCCAAAGAGGTAACTCAGAGTGAAAGCCCGGGCATAGTCACTGAGTGGCTCTCAGTGGACAGTATGCTCAGCGTTTCTGTAGTAGTTTCATTATTCATGTGATTAAAATTCCACTCAATGAATATAGCAATAGGAAAATGAATTTACTCAAGTGTGTTGAAAAATACCAAGTGTGAAAAAACTCTTAGGGGAACTGAGGAAAAATTACTGCTGAACGGTACTGGCAATGCCCCCCATAGTTTTCATAATTATATTTAAGAAAGTCTAGATTTCAACTAACTGTTGTTAACAGTGGCTCCTTATACGTAGCATAGCTGCTGGCAGTGAGGAAGATCCAGGTTATTTTTTGACCCTTTGGAAGATATTTTGATTCCCTGCACTTTTGAAGTTTTCATTTCTTTGTCTGTACGCAGACAAAGACATTGGTATGTACTCACTGGTCCTCCTACACCATATTCTGCAGAACAGAATATGAAGAGATCCTGAAGGGCAAAATGCCTGTATTTTATAAATTACCTTACACTATTGTTGGTCTGTCTCATGGTTGTTGTCCGTAACTGTAATGCCCGACAACAGAATAATTCTAAAAATTAGATTACTTCATGTATGCTGGAATGTTGGTGGGAATTTCCCAAAGAATTTGCTGCTACAAAAATTAATATTCGCGAATCGGCAAATGTCATTCTTTCGTCTGGGTCGATATTGAACTAGGTCTGTGCCCGTGACTTCGGGTCACAGTGTTGCTGAAGATAGATCTGAGATAAGATAGAAAACCGAGGACTTTTGTATTGATTATTTGATTTTCAACCTTGAGGTGAAGGCACATGGGGAACCAGAATGTTTCCATGTCTCTGTTCTGCGTGCAGTCTGATGTCTGGCCACAGCTAGAAGTTTTGACTCACAAAAAATTAAAGAAGGACCACAAAGTTAAACCAAGAATGAAAGACAAAGTTGCATTCTGATACCAGCAATTTAGCTACGTTCCAATTATTCAATCTCTAATTACTTTCTGTATTGCTTTAACTTAATCCAAATTGGAACATCAAAATGACTAACTGAACATCTTCAGCTAAAGACAGAAGCTTATCCTAAATATTGGTTGAACAGTACCTCCCGACAAGTATTTTTGCAAACCCTGGGGGAAAAAGTGCTGTGTTTTCGATAGTTATAAGTTTCATAGCAAAACCCTACAGGAACAATATTTTTACTCTTTGGATAAATATGTTTATTCTTTGAGCAGTTGCAAGGATTTTTTGAAAATCTCCCAAATTACATGTTTTTAAAAGTGATAAAACAATGGAATATTGTATAGGAGGTATTAGCACATAGCAAGATATTTTGCTGACCTTCAGACAGACTGTTTCTACAAATTCTATCACTCGACAGCTCAGGTTCCTTCTGCTCAATCTTTTAGAAATTATCTAAATCCACTGAGGTAAAATCTATTTTGTTTATTCCTCTAATCTAGCCCCTAGAGCCACAGTTTTATGGACGTCTTCCCCACTACATTAAGAAGCCCATTCTTGTTGCTACGTGTGTGCTGTATTTAGGCCATCAACAATGAACATGGAAATTGTATTTTGTAGCCCTCCAGGGAAGAGGAGACTTGATAAGTATCCACCCAGTGCACTTACTTCGAGTGATAAATTAAAACACAAGTAGAAAAACACAGGAGCCACAAAATGATACTGTCAGTCTGAAAATCCACACCGAGTTGAAAATGCTCGTTGACAAGAAACCTGATCAACAGACTCATCTTAGGCCTCTCGGGCTCAATTTGGAAATGGAAAAGAGGAGATATCTTTTATTAAAACAAAGTCTGCCAGCGGTGTTACGTGTGGTGTTGGCATTTCCATTAAAAAGCAGTATCTTCAGGGAAGTGCCAAGGTCTCAGTCTGACCCAGAGCGGTGGGATTTTTTTTTTTTATATTTATTTTTTGGGGTTTGCTTGGTTGATTTGGTTTTTGCTATTTTTTTTCTTTTTTTTATTATTCGCAAGATAAGGAGGATTACTGCTTGTGTTTTTTTAAGCTCTAAAGAATCATTAGAGTACATAGTTGTTAGGTTTAGGTGTTTTCCTGGGTCACCACTGAATTGAAGGACTGGTTTTCCAGTTCTTTGGTATTTTGTGTGAATTAGCAGGATTACACATCTGTTGCTAAGTGAAAATTAGGCTAATTCTGGTTGAGTCTCTTTAGCGTTTGATTTCTTTGTTTCATTGATTGATGTAGTATTGTGGTTTGTAAAACAAGATTGGGTTTTTTTTTTACACCACAGCTATTTGAGAACTGTAACAGAGATCTGAACTGCAGATAGCCGGGCAAATATTTATGCTGGCCCTCTGATTCTGTATTCAGTGAAATGACCCGTGTATTGTGAACTATTTTAAATGAGGTATCAAAAGTGGCTAGTGATCTTCTGTGTTTTCGATTTCTTCTGTAGGAAGATACAAATGTGTATCTTTATGGAGTCACTGTTTAGTTTTGAAATTCTGGTTTAGATGACATTACCAAAAATCGTAAAAAAAAACCCAGAAAACTGAACTGCAGCAGAGGAGAATCAGATTAGCTTAATTATTTTACAATATTAAAAATATAATTAGGAATACCATTAATTTCCTGTCCTGGCATAGTAGGTGATACTGGGCAAAATGACCTTTCAACTTGCATAGTACATGAGCATGAGAATAATATACAGCTGTTTATTTCTCCATATATGTATGTGTACGTCTAACTATATAAACAAGAGAACATCTGTAGAAATCAGTGTCTGAAGAGAGGAAAATGCTCTTTGAGCAGTTAAGACAATCCAACCCAGCAGCAACAGCAGCATCTCGATAGAAAGGAATCTCTGAAACTCACAGCATAACTGCCTGTGGAGCCTGTCACAGAACCACATGCTGCTACTCGAAAAATACCTTCCACCTTGCTGAAAAGTGGCAAGATAAAGTAGCAATTAAGAATAGCAGGATAGTTTTGTTCACCTGCATGGCTGGGCATTTTCTTTATTTATTTTTTTCCTGAGTGAATGCACAGAAAATGTTCATAACACGAGCCGAGGACGGTCCTTTTAGTGTTGATTCTGGGTAGTTCTTGGTGCCCTTTTATAACATTACGTGTTGTTTCAAGTCTTATTGTTAGGGAATGTTCGTAGTTGTTTCTGTTGTCTTATGTTTGTTTTTCATATCCATTTTGGAAGACTGGAAGGAATTATGTGTAAGCATCTTTTTAAAGAACAGGTTGGTGTGTTTGTAGGTGATCATTCAGGGCAAGGCAACCAGTGACCAAGCGCACTCTTAACTGTGCACCGAATGCAGGCTGCTCATCAACAGAATACAAAAATCTGCCGTCTTTTTGGTGTATTTTTAGTGCTGCAAAGTACAGCTAAGGCTAGAGGAATATATCTGTGCGTATTAAATATAAAGATATTATGTCTGGCTCGGAGGACATTACTAATTTCCCAAGGCGGGTAGGACTGTGAAGTTTTGCTTTGTGTGTGCCCTGTTTTTATGCCACCCTCTGGGCACATCACTGGCCACTGCTGGAGGCAAGATGCTGGCTATATAAACCTTTGATGTGCTAGACCCACCTTTACATTACACAGAATTCTGAAACGTAAAACCAGTTGATTGACAAAATTCAGACCTAAATAATGTAAAAAAAAAAAAAATACAGCTGTGGAACTTGTCCTTTGGGTTTCTCTGCGTCCTGAATACCGTGCAGTATTCAGTTTTGCATCCTACTTCTTGGTAATTTTTGTTTAAACTTGTTGGGAATTCTTCCATTATAAACATCTTTTCATTGTTTTAAACTGAATCTTGCAAAGTGCTTGGTTGAATTGGAGTGTTCTCTTCAAAAAAGATATTGTTAGGGAGTTAACGCTGCTGGCTGCTAAATGCCTAGTTGATTACATGGCATTTTTTTTGCTACCATAGTTAGAGAAGCCTTTCCCCTCATTTGTCACAGTTCCTATTGAATCCACATGTCAGAGCTCTCCAAAAGGCGGATTTCAATGGCCCGTTTCTCTTTTATACATCCACACATCAACAGCCTAGTTTTGCACATGGATGTATTGGCCTTTGTATGTAATACATCCTATTTACATAGCACTGTTCCTTATCAGGTGAGTTACTGGGTGTTGAACTTAACTGAATTTAAACCAGCAGCCAAATAGAGTTTCTAAGTTTTGGTCAAAAGCATATTGTAATAGAGGGTTTTTTTCCAGACACTGTACAAAAGAAGTTTTATAGACATGAATGATTTATATATAGATAGATATATACATGTGCATCTGCCGTCATTATTGTCTGTTACACACATGCTTTAAGTAACAATTATGGATTTAGAAAAAACCAAAGAGCACAAAAAGTATTTTAGCAAACAATTTTCAAAGGCTTATTCTCTGCACTGACACTGTGTGAATATTTTAATGTTCTTTGTGGGTTTTTTTACTTTTTCTGAGTTTTTCTTTTATCTTTTGATCTGTTTTTTTTTCATTACTCATACCCCATTTCTTTCCTAAGGTTAGCATCACGGTTCATTTTTAACATGACTGCACTTTAGCAGTCAACTAAATAGAGCTCTCTAATCCCTGGTAGTTAAGGTTTTATCTGAAGTGCTGGCAAATGTATATTATCTCAGCTATAATTTATCTATAATACTTATAGCTCCAATTTGTTCATTCTATTATTTTACAGTTAAAAATTCCCCAAAATGCTGTTCGCGATTCTGTTTTAAAAATTCAGTCTTTAAATGGCATACCTTTTTATTTACTATGCAAGGTGTGATAGAGAATCACTGACTTTTTTTTTTTTTAATAATATAACATTATAATTTGTGTCTTATGACTAAAATAATCTCTGATGTCAAGGCATTTTATAGGTTTCTGTAACAGTACAATACATCTGTATCAGTCCAGTTTCACTTAACTTTGAACCATTTTCAATTGTTTATGTTTCATTTGCTTGAAGACCATCCTGGCCAGGACTTTTTCTGTGACAAGCTTTGCTGATGGAGAAAAGGAAACATGTTGGTACCCACTAAGAACCCAGGTGGTTATTCTAACTGCAGGCAGAGCGGAAAGCACGGCCTTTGCTTTCCCTCTTGATGTATTAATACACTCAAGAGGATTCAGTTATTGAACGATGATGGAATGACCCAGACCAGAAGTGATGAGCAAAACCTTGGGTATTTTGTAATTATGTACTCTCATATTTGCCCGAGGAGGATCATTTCCCTTCAGTCATGTATTTCCTTCAGCCTGCGCTGGAAGCAAAAAGGCCAGTTTTGAGTATCTTGTGAGAGAAAAGATAGACATGTTGGTGAGCTTGGGCATGTGATGTGAGAATAAAATAGTGATGATAGGTAGATTATCTGCCAAAAACTATGCCAATAATAAATACTTCGTTTTTCTTTCCACAATGCTTCCTGTTATGGGGACAGGTGAGGGTTAGTTTTGTTAATGTCTTCTGATTATAATCATTATTGTTTCCTTTATATCCTGTGTTTCCTACGCTGTTTCCTTATGGTATGTCTTAATCTTACTAAATGGACAAGATGGCTTTAACTTTTTTTTCATTGAGATTTGGAAAATGTAACCTTTTGAGCCTTTACCCTCGAACATTTTTTTTTAATTCTGGATATTATATTACCTATTTATACATCCATTACATATTTATACATATAGGTGTTTGAATATTTATATTTTAGTATATATTGTTTGTTTACACACACATACTTGTTTCCAAAACACTTACTAATGAAAAACAAATTAAATCATTCCGGTTAATATCCAGGCTTGACTTGAGAAATAGTCATCTTGTGTATACTGAAAGAAACCTGCCTACTTGACAATGTGCTTTCTTCCTTCAGAAAACCAATGCTGTCATTGCAAGCTGGTTTTAGTACTTCTTTCATTATCTGCAAACTACACATTTAAGATGTCATCATTATTATTGTTAGATGAATGGAATATGTACAATGTATTGCTAAGCAGAATAAAAGAGAGGTGAGTAAGTTCAGAGCTTCTTCAGCTCAAAGAAATTAAAACTATCTTGAAGATGCAAAATAACACAATTCCTGTCTCCTAATAGTCTGCGCATCCTTTCCTGTTACTGTTAAATATTAAAGGAATTTCAGATTGGATGTGTGTGTTAGTATATGGAATACAGATAATAAACTGCAATCAGCATGACCTGCAAATAGATCCTCACTGGAAAACTGCAGAGGAGCTCTTGGTTATTACAACATGATTCCTCTATTTGTTTGAAGTAAGGGAACTCTGAAGAACAGAGCAGAAAATGAATTAGCTCCTTCCATATGACTTCAAAAAAAAAAAAAAATCATAGAAATTATAGATGGCAAAAACTCAGAAGGTCATTTTTGCCAATCCTCCTGCCTGCAGAAGGTTTTTCGCTGTGGTATATTAAGAGTTTTATAACTTTCCACAAGATGGTATAGGTTCCTCAGGAGAGGATTTTGGTCTGTTGAGAGTGGTAGATGAAGAGTCCCTTTACTGTATTTTGCAGCTGGAAAAACCTATCATTTATTGGCAATTGGCACTGACACTGTTCTAAGGAACATGACTGGGTTGTATGATTCTGTAGAAGGGAGAGTTTGGCAGAAGCATTAAATGGAGTGACTGAAGTTTGATTGTAAAACCAGGGAAGCTGAATTTAGCAATTTTTCTCTGCGACTTATTAACTGTATTAATCTTATCGATGCACAGAGATATTTTTTTACAGGGCCCAGGTGTAGCCAGAGCCACTTGAAATGGTTCCCACAGCTATGTAGTGTGAGGAATATTTCTGTAGTCATAACTCCAGAACCTATATTGACAAAAGTAAATATTACACAAATTACTGCTCGTTTGGAGCAGATTGATTAATATTACTGTGTACAAGTGCACAACCAAGATGAATATGCATTTAACCTTGGAGAAGGCTTAGTCTCACTGAGTGTAAGGGATTGCTCACTTGAGTGAGGGGGAGCAGGTGCAGAAGTCTGCAGGATCAGTCCCAAAGTTACAAATTTGTTTTAGATCTTTAAATAATTATGCAGTACAAACTTACAGGTGTTTCACCCGCTTTCTGAGAACAGTTATATATGACAAAATTCTCTCATTCTGTAATAATTTTTCCTACGTATCTATTTTATTGAAACTTAACGTACTGTTTTGAGAAAGTAGGAGAACCTACAAGCTGAAATATTTATGGTACTTGTACAACCCAAAACCTTCTGGCTGCTTATGCACAGTATCCTTCTTTGACATTCTTTTGGCAGATCCCTAATAGCACAGTTCCAATCCAGTAGTATAGTCAGGAACTTTCTTACCCTAAAGCTGTCCTAAGAACTCGAGTTGGAACTTTTGCTGGCCAAACACCAGTGGAAGACCTTGCTAAAGGGAGCTTCTGGGAGTGCATCAGCTTACTGCTTGCCTCAATCAGTTTTCACCACTTTTTAGAAACTGTCCATAGATCTCCCAGAGACACTTTCCATCTGGAGGTGGTGTTGACGTTACATAGATATCTCCTCACACATGGAGTTACAGAGTTTGGTTAGGACCAGTAAAGTTCTCTGGCAAGATTTTTTTCAGGAACATGTACTGAACACTTGCAAGGATCAACTCCAGGTATTTGCTTTGGCATTTAAACTTTTAACCTTGTGTGTACCAGTACTCAGCTTTTAAATACAGCGTTCCTTTTTGATAATGAATTTTTAAGTTTGCAGTTTCCTGTGAAAGGGTAAATACACAAACTATTATTTTCACCAAAGAGAGGAAGACAATTAAAAATAGGAATAGAAGAGTATCTTGCACATCTTAGACCAGAATAAGACAGTTGCAGTGATTTCTTGCATATTTTCTCCTTTGGTTGTGTTGTCTTTGGCTGTTATCTCTTAAAGATACCCTGAGGTAGCTAACAGAACTAATCTAAAATTATTTTCATATTGATCTGGAATAAAGTCCTGTTACTCCTTTTGGTGAGGTGGATCCTTACTAAATGTTTTGTTCTGAGGTCTCAAAATTCAAGTCACACTGAATATTATTGCAATTATTTTTTGTTAGCTATATTACTAATTGCAGACCTATGTCAAACTGAGAGACATGCAGAATCCATTGTATTATGTTTGTAATAAATACACTGTTTATTTCTGCCTACCTTCTTATACTGAGCTTGTACACAATAAATTAATCTTTTAGGAGTTTTAGAAGCTTTCCCATTTAATTCTTATGAGAACTGACTATGTCTATACTTTTATCCTTAATTAGTGGAGTGCAATATAAATTCTACTTTTGCCTTATGAAACACTCTTATCACCATAACAGTGCCAGTCATCCATAGTGAACTGGAGTATCTTTGTCACAAAACAGTGTTATTTTCATCTGTGTCAGTATTTTTCATCACGGCCCTCCCTATCATTAAATGTTCCATAAATATTCCGAATGAAGTTTCTTTCAGCTTTTTGTAAATTAGACTTGAAATTGAGAGTCCCATTTTCAGAGAAATAATTATCTATTTGTGTATGGGTCTTGCCACACTGGATTGTTTCAGTAAGAGTTGTGTTTTTTAGTGATATCTGGCTTGTTATGTTTTTCCTTTATAGACAAAAATCTAGATTAACTGCGCTAATGGGATGATGAACCATCCAATAAGAACAGCAATATGAAACTATGAAGTCTGAAAGTTTAAGTTTGTGTCAGTGTTAATTTACTAGTATATAACACATTTGGTTAACCAAAAAAACGCCGACTTTGTCTCTTTTGCACATGAATAAGCAATTCTGAAATGGGCTGATGAGGAAACAAACTATCCAAAAGTAATTGTCAGCACATCATAGCTATTGGTGTGGTTTGAATTTGCCATTATAACCAAGCCCTGGAGATAGAGTCTAGGGATTTTGGAGGTCTGGGGGCTTTTTTAGTTGTTTTTTGGTTTGTTTGTGGTTTTTGGTTTTGTTTTTTTTTCCCAGAAAGAAAAGTGTGTAGTAGATGAAAGTGTTCAAGTTCAAGTAGGATAATCTAATTGCCAGATGGGATAGGTTTAGAGGTGGTTACAGTCATTTCACTGAACGTAAATCTCATGTGAAAAAGTGAATTTGATTCCCTTGCAAATTAATGCTTCCTGTTTAGGATAACGATGTCTGTTTCTCTTATTTCAGATTGCCTGAAATCTGAAATTCCTGCTGCTTATGAATTGTGTCATATTTTTTAAAATGTAGTATGAGACAGTTTTGTCCTGTACTGTAAAGAAAAAATTAATTTGATCTTAGTTTGCTGATGCTGCTAAAAGTATATCGAAGACCTGCATTACTAAGGTTGTGCAAGTGCCTCATGGGTTACTGTCTATAGATTTCCAAAGTTGAATATTTCTGGAATAAAGCCAAAGGCCTGGGTATAACATGAACCACGTGCAGTTTGTCCCCAGATACGGCATGCTTGTTGGGAACTTCAGAATTTATGCGTTCTTTCAAAGCTAGATTATGTAGAGTCCAGAATGGTTTACCTTGAACAAGCGGTAACACCTTTCTGTGTAACACATCCGAGAGACTGATATTTTGATTGCATCAATTGGAAAGGAGATTTGATTAAGGGAGGACTGGAGGCATCTGCAGGCGTTAGCTGAGGCTTTTTTTATTTTTTTTCATCAGTCTAAGAACTCTGTAGAGATCACACTGAAACAACCTCAGTGGCCTGCTGCCGCCTTTGATGTTTGCCACCACATGCCTTACAAAGGCGCGCTGGCATTATTCATGAACAGTTCACACAAGAAAAATATTTCCAGAAATCCAGAGGGAGCATACTGTTACCCTCTTCTAGTCCAACGAGAACCAGGTTTTCGGGACTTAATATGAAAATTCTTGAACAGGATCATTGTTTGTTATAGATGGTAATAAATTTGTGCTCTCCTCTACACCATCCATTCCTGTAATGCCAATCTACTAACCCTTCCTTTCCCTTAGAAGTTCAGGAATGTTCATTGCCTTAAGATTGTGTTGACTTTCTGGGTATAGCCATTATTCAGTTTGAAAATATATTTCATTTTGCAAAAATAACACAGTAATTAAAATTCATAAAATATGCAGGCATGCAATATATATAATACCTGTTGTGCTTGTAAATCTTTGAGCATCTGTATATGGGCAAAATAATATGAGTACCTGGGTAAAGACTTCCAAGACTACCAATATCTTTGAATGAGGCACAAGTAAAAAAATGCAATTACTTGGTAAATTTTAAATAGATATTTGAAGGGGGGGAAAAAAAGAAATTAAATGAAGCCACTGGAATGGTGCCCCTAATTACATATCAGTTGCCAAAAGCAACTCTGTTGCTTTCAGGCTTTTTAAATTGATATCAAGAACCTATTTTGTGTGGTCACTTTCAACTGCATTGCGATACTACTTCGAGCATATTCCTAGAAATACAGTTTAAAGCAATAAAAGATTAGTAAAACAAAAGGTAGATAAATATATCTTCTGCCAAGTGTCAGTACCTGAACAGCAAAAGTATTCCAAACCAAGAGGTTTTGCTAGAAGGCAGGATTTGGTTGCTAAATACATGGGGCTTTTTTTTTTGTCAACTGCCTGCCCGATTAAGCCAGTGCTTCATTTCTTTATTTTTTTAAGGCTGATTATTCATGTTTTTATTATTTTACTTTTAATTTCCAGTCTGATAGGTCTGTTTGCCGGTTATTTGTTAAGAGATTTTGGGGTTTTTTTCCCAAAGAATAATATAAAACCAGTTCATTTCACAAACTTTTCTCTCTGAAGTGGAAAATACATTGAAAAAATGACTGGTTTGGAAGTGCAAACAATGCTTCTAACAACTATTTAAATGCATGCAACATTTTAGGATGTGAGCATTCCCATGAATTTGAATATATATCGGGTATATATTTGATATTTAAGTCTTTGCAGGATGTGAGCCTTAAAATATTCTATACATTTTTAACATAAATAAATCTGTTTACAATATTCTCCGCAATGCAAAGAACTGACTACCATAAAATAGACTTTTGATCTTTTAAAAATCATATAATAATTTCTAAAACTAACAGTAGAATAAAACCACAAGAGTAAAGTTGTTCTTGAGAAATTTCACCTCTTCCTTTGACTGCAGAGGTGTTTGTTAGCCAGCAGGCACCAAAACCTGAATTTTAAGATTGGAAAGGCAATGCATTTTGATTTTAACGGTTTGCTTATGCTCTCAGCTATCTCAGATCATCTCATTTAAAGGCGGATTTATTAAAACAAAAGAATCTCATAATGCACTTTAAGCAAAAGTCATAGAATCTGATAATCACTTAAAAATTTTTAGGTATTTTTCTACTTTCCTCAGTTCATATTTTGTCCTTCTAGGGCACATTCATTTATTTATTATTATTTTTCTCCAGTCCTACTGTGGAATGCAAGAATTGATTAAAATCTTTTCATATCAGAGCCCATTAAGAATTTCATTGTTAATCTCTTGCTAAGTTAAAAGAAGCATTCAATTCCTTAAATGATATCTGAATAAATATTTCTGTGAGGAAGGCTTTTATAGCATTCATTGCTTCCCAGATTGAATTTTCAGGGAAAATACTATGTGCTGGTTCAACGTAAATTATTGTAACAGCTGTAGAATTTATGAAAACCAGTTTGTACCACCAGAAACATGGGTATGCTTGGCTGTGGATGTGACAACAGCGTGAAGTACAGAGTATAAATTGCCTTTAAACACCATGACTGATTCAACAAATCACACAGTGGTATGTTTTATTTTAAAATATATATAAATATATATATTTTTATATATAAAATATATAT
>VXBJ01002051.1:418691-479079 GCA_013400055.1 Nycticryphes semicollaris | reverse complement strand
TCTGGGCAACCTGGGCCAGGCTCTCACCATAAAGCGTATGGCTGTATGGCCCACACAGATTGCTAACAGTACAATGCATCAAATGCTTATTATGCTGAATATTCACAGTGGGTTAAAAGTAATAATTAGGTCCAAATTATGTATATTGAATTATATTTGCAACAGATATACATTTATTTTATATATATATACACATAATAATTATATTTTTTATTTTATATATTATATATAATTTATAAGCCAGGTCTGTTTGACAGCACGGAGGTCTTCGTGTATTCTCAGCATGTCAGACCTCTGTAGGTTCACTGTAGTGTTCCTCGAGTGTGTGCTGGGAATTTTAGGCATGCAAAGCACATCGTACTTAGCATGTGTGATCATTCACCACTCCTGCAGCACACAAGTCTGACACTTCCTGTGCTATGAGATAGCAGTGCTCCCCAGTATGTTGCCACATTTATTTGTCTAATATTATACTATTGATACAAATGAAAATTACAGGGTTGTCTGCTCTTTATGATATTGAATGAAACAAAATTCTGTATGGATTTTTGCAAGGTCTTTTTCTTTATAATTATGTAATTATGTAATTGTATTACGGTAATACAGTATTTGTTATAGCATAATGACTATCATTGTAGTAAGGTAATATTAGGCATTATAAAATTGAGCAAAGTAATTTTGCTTAGATTAGTATTTAGAACTAGAGGGGATTTTTCCAAATTATGTAGTACCTCTGAAGATTCATTGTTAAATATCATTGCCTTTTTAAGACTAATTTTTCTGTTCTTACCTACCTTTATTTTGTGATCATTATCAGGTTTTTCTTATATCTGTTCTAAATGTTACTATTCCAAATGCTTGATTTATATTTCTGTCTAACCTTATCTTTCTGTAGTGTCACTCTTATTCTCCCCATACGTGAACACTTGCTTGGCTTTATCAAAACCCTAAATACAGTATGAGAGGGAGAAGGATGAAATTTTTAAAATTGCAACATCAAGCTGATTCTGTTTTGTAGTATTTACTGGGTGTCAGCATGGTTTTTTTAATTAACCCCTTCATTACCTTATTAAGAAAGCAGACACTGCATTTCACTGCCATCTTGAAGCTTAATAAAAGGATTCTTCATGACTGTTGGAGGACTCCTTTGTCCTAATGTCTTGTGCGGGAGATTCAGAATTGGAGTGAGTGTTTCCCTTGGTAGGTGACCTCATGAGAACTTCTTTGCTGATGTATGGAGAAGGATTTGCATCATTTCTTACGCTGTCGACTGCTTCGTTGTGGGTCCTTTGCCCATGTAAACGCACCCGTAGTGCCGGTAGCAATACTGGTGGTGGTATAACAAACAGGCTCAGCAAACAGGTTATTTGCAATGTTTTTATAAACTTACCAGCTATATAGTCGAGGTAACTGAAACAGTTTCAGGAAATTCTGCTGACGTGACCCTGTTTGGTTAGGAATCATGAGAAGTGCGTGGCACATACCACTGTTCCTCTCCTACAGTGAGGGAATGGAGTATTATCCCGCACAATTTCCTGCCAGTGGGAAAGCGGAAGAACACCACAGATGGGGTCCTCCCTGAAATGCAGCATTGGTGAATGTGCTCTCTTGTTTCCCCATATTTCAGGAGACCAGATCAGTAGGATTAAGTAGGACCAATTGCTCAGTTCTCTTAAAGTGAAGCGAAAGTAACCAGTATGAGAAAATTGCTAATCAGAAATACAGCAGTTTAAAGACTGCTTTGATTTTTAGTCTGTTCTCGGAGCTTCCAGCCTTCATCAGAACAAAGTTATTAACTGTAAGTGTGCTTTTTAAATAACTATGAAGAAGCCTATTTCTCAGGTGTGGCTAACAGAGCTGAACTGGGAAGAAGTCATTGGTTTAATGGAAATGTATTTATGGGAAAATACATCCTGACTGGAAGATTAGCCCGTGGATGTTCAAAGGAAGACAAGTGTTGCTTTCCCTGGCAGCTAAGCTGATATAGACTCAGCTTTTAAAAATCATTTAAAAATGGCAAGCAGAATCAAAACCAAATGTGTGGGTTGTCTCCTCATCCACTTACACATTAGCTGTAGTAGTAGCAAACTTGGAAAGAGCCAACTGGTTTGACAGGTCACTCCAAATATTCTCTGCCCTTTTACAATGATGTTTCATTAGACTTTAGACTGCTCTTTAAAAATTGAGACCTGTAGCTGAAACACACCAAATAAATAAACTTGAACTGCAGTGAATATTGTTTTCCAACTGGGAAAAGAACAACAGCATTTCTTTATTTTTATCACTCAGTGCAGAATTTAAAATGTACACAGGGGGGGACTTTTTCAGTTGAAACCAGTTGAAGCCATTTCATGTGAAACCACACACTAAATGCTAGAAAAGCTGTGAGGAATTAAGCCTCTCATTACAAGCATATATATCTTACATATCTTCTGTATTAGGGGAAGGGAAAGGGGGAGTTAATAAGGCTAGCAGGGATGCCCCTGCTTAAAGTTCACTTCCAACTCTTCACTGTTCTGTGGATTATATTAAATGTTGAAAGCTGATACAGGTCAAACAGGTTGCTCCAAGCCACAGTATTTGCTTAAGTTCAAATTGCTTTTTTTCCCCCATCAATCAATTTAGATGCAGTAATTGTGTGTTAAGGGGATGTAAAGGAAGTTTGTAGATGTGTGAGGTGATCGTTTTATTCCTCTCCTTATTAACGATTTTTTTTTCTTTTTTTTTTTTCTTCCAAAAGACAAAGGTGTTCTGGTAGGGATCTGGGATGTCTTCCACGATAAATAATCTGATACTTCGAAAAACCAAAGGTGTAAATACAGCTCAGGAAATGAAACTAGATCGCTTTAGAGTACGGATAATTTCAATTCTGTGTTGAGAAGCTTTGCTTGCCTAGTTGCTTTTTTGAAGTGCAATCTATCATCAGTCACAGTAAGGCAACAGTGTTGACTTTAATGGATTTTCTCCTAATACAAAAAATATCAACAATTAACTTCTTTCTTGTTACGATGTGACCGGTGCTCTGTGCTCCTGACCCCTGGTAATAGATGAGTTTTCTGTTGGCATCCTGAGAAATGCAACAATAAGTTACACAATGAAATCCTGAAGCAACAGTTAGTCAGAAATGAGAGCATATATTTTACCTCAGTCATTTTTGATGTAAATGGATGTTTTATATAGTATATGCAAAAATGAAGATTAAAAAAACAACCTCAAAACCTTAGTATTTTCAAAATCTCGATTTTTTTACACAAGAATAATGGCTATATTCAGTTTGATGCCCTACTCTGATGCTCTGTCTCTAATAGTGGCCAGTCAAAAATGCCTAGGAAAAATAAGAACAGATGAAGCATAAAATGAAACTTTCTGGCATGTGGCAGTCCACAGCTCAGGGATTTCCCAAGCTGAAGGTTATATTTTGAAGGCTTTATTCCATGAATTTCTGATAGGTTTTCAAACCTATCACTAAAGTTTTGACTTCCGGATCAAACAGATACAGTTATTTTCTCAGTTTAGCTGTGACCTGTTTACATGAGTTCATCTTATTTATTTTGCCTTTTTTGGCTTATGATAATTTTATTTTAAATAAAAAAACCTGATAATTTTATCGTAACAAACAGTGAATAGTAGTATTGATTTCCCAGAGATCTGTTATATTCCATGGCAAATACCATTCTTTTAGGCAGAAGCATCGTAAACTATTGAGTTGTCTGTGCTGCAGAAGTTGTGTTCTTTCCTCAGTGATCTTTTGATGACACAGTATATTTTCTACTCTTTTCCTATGAAGGAATCTAACAGATTGTAAATCTTTGAGAGGAGTAATTTTTAACTGCACGGCTACTGTCTATGTAGTCTTTATTATGAGGGTCATTTTCAACGTATTTTAAAATCTGTAGACCGAGCATAAAAAGTTTTAGTACAAGCCGTTAAGTGCTTTTAAAAGAAGACAATAATTTGACACTGATTAAGAAAAGCTGTTTCCCAACACTTTGGAAAAATGTGTCGATGTACAGCATGATAAAGTGCACATTCTTCTTACGTAATGGTAGGATGAACAGAGATTTAGGCTAAAGATCCTGGAGGTAAGGGAGTTTACAGGAGTTTAATCTTTCATTTTTTTGAACAGAGAAAGGTCTTGGGTTTTGTGGATAAACACAATTATTTAAACAATTACCTTTGTTCGCTATGCAGGTGATAAGTAAACAAAGCAGTCCAGGGGATTAGGAAAGGTTTTTAATTATCCCAGGATTTTTTTGGAAGTATTTAAACAACTTAATTCTTAAAACATTTCCCTGAGGAACAGAATCTCTTGCTACATATTACTCAACAGCTAGGAAGTTAATAAACAAGTCCAGGAACTTAAGAAAGTGTAAAATCACAATGTGGAATCAGGTTTTGATTGATATCAGGCAGACACTGATTTTGGGAGGGAACTCAGATATAGCACTCAAAAATTTTTATGGACCAGAAGAATTGTAAGAGTGCAGTTTTAGTGCATTTTTTTAAACTGGTTCTGCATCTCTGAGTATTATTATTATTATTTTTTTTTTTTTTATGAGAATGCATATTTCTAGAAAAATCATGTCTTGCAGCAGAATCCAAAATGTTCTGCAATGGTTTGGAAACTGCAGATCTGTTGCTGTTGAAAGTGAGAAACTTCTGCAGAGCCTTCGTGATTCTAGGTCAAAATGCTTTCACAGTAGTCATGAATGATATTGTATATTTTAATGCTTAAATTATTTATTTTTAAATGCTGTTTTGAATTTAGACAACTACTCTGGGTTTGTTTGGGGTTGTTTTTGAGGTTAGAAGGGAATGGGTTTAATCCTTTCTATTAAAATTCTTTAAGGAAAGAAAAAGTGTATACTCTCTAACAAAATGAAAATCCACCTTTAAGGTAATAGCTCTGGTAGAATTTTCTAGGGAAAATAATAAATGAAAATAAGTAGCTTTACCGAGGAGCACAAGTACAAAACTATTTCTGGAACCTCTGAATGCAAGTCAACTGCTAGACAAGCATAACAGATTTTTCTACTGTTTCTGCTGAATTTCTTTTGTAAAACAGGTATAATTTAAATGTTCATAGCTTAACAAATAACTTGACATGTAGTTGAAAATATTAAGGAAGTAACCCGTAGCCTGTAGTAAATTCTTCATTTTACCCAATCATGTTGATAAAGTACATTAGTACTTTTCCTTCAGAAAAAAGTTTAGTAAAGATTTCTGTGTTAAAATATTTAGTTGATTCCCATTATCAGAACTTTCAGTAAAAACAAAGACTGACTGAACCAGTCTTAGTTTCCACTTGAATTTCTGTTACAGTTTGTGTTTTGCTCTCGTTTTTGGGGCCGTCAGCAGCCCTGAATGTCCCATCGGCACTGGGGACACACATTTAAAACTTGTTCAAATAAGAAAGGAAACAAAATATGGGCTAAAGGAAGAAATATTAATGGAAAGAAAAATGCTGGGGCAAACGGTAACATCTGGAAGCTAATGTTAAATGACAAATGAAGACTCGCAGGTACTGTTGTGATACATAATTGTGCAAGGATCCGGACACCAGTAAAATAGAAAGTACAAAGTTTTTCTGTCATGGAGGGAAGATAATGAAAAGGCTTAGGGGACCAAGGAGTTAAAGTGGTCTGTAGGACTTCACAGTTTTATATGTGCTGTGCCACCTCCCAATGATTCTTTTACAAGTTGCTTAGCTTTTCTGTCTCTCATTCTTCATGTACCAAATGAGGATAATTAGAGCTGCAGTAGTGGCATTTATTTCCATATGACAATGTTTATTTTTAGGCTGGAGTTCACAAAGTTGATCCTGATGTATTCAAGGTTGACTCTGATGAGCTGGGGTGTGACAGCAGCTCAGGGTTGGCCAGAATGCAGCCTGGAAGCCTGATAAATCTCTGTTACAGAAGAGCCAGCACATGCTCTTTGTGACATACTGGTCTTCAGCAGCCTTCTTCCTGTGGGAAGTGGAAATAGTAGTAATTTTCTAGTGTAAATGTCCTGAGCATTTTTGGTAGACGTGGTGATAGGGAATTCCACCACTGTGCGTGGAAGGAAGATAAGAGCAGATTTCTTTGACTGAAAGTGTGAAAGAACATACACAAAAGTACAATCTGTATTTCCCATCTTCCTTTAAGTTCAACACACTTAACCACAGATAAGAACACATAGAATATAAAGCATAAATATCATTTGGGTGAGATCAGAAATCACCTTAGGAGAGAGGGAAAGACAAAGTGTGTGAGAATGGAAGTAGGATGATTAGAATCATTGTAGAAATCTGTTCCAAACCCACACTTTCTACTAAGCACAAAACAGAACAAGGAACTATTAGTGAGTCTGAGCGGTCTGCTCTCTCTTGCACTCATCGTTGAAAAGGATGTTCCTGAGAGCAATATTCCTGATGAAACTAAGTAAAAGAATATGTATGTTCTCAGATTGAAATTTAAAAATGAGAAGTGTAATGAAATTACACATAGGTTTCGTATTTCCCATTCTACTGTTGTTCCTCTGTAAGAAGAAATGATAGGTAAGTTTTTACTGAGCTGAGGACAAGCCCTTACTATGTCATAAGTTCCTGTTTTGTGAGTAATAAAGTCTCTCAATTGAACAAAAAGGTATCCCCAATTTTATTTTCAAAAAGTTGTAAATACAATCTCAATATCATTACAAAAGCTGACATGGTCCTAAGCTTCGTGAGATTAAAGCTGACTTCTTCATGTTCTGTGTTTTTATGGGAAGTTATTTTAAAAGTAGAACGCTAAAGCAGTTTGTAAATGAAAAGATATACAATTCTTCAGGGTAATTTATTTTAAGTTATAATTTCACATGCTAAAAGGTGTCAAAAGGAGCAGATACATAACCTGCTTATGTTGTGTTTGCATATCAAATTTAACTAAGTCTAAAAATATTAATACCTAAACACTAATAGAATGTTGACTTTGAATAATTTAGCTTAAGATTGTCTCTGTAAAAACAACTATGTTTGCTGCTCCTTCAGACCTGGACAGCCCTGCTTAAGCATTCTCCCACTAACCTGGGGCTTTGGGAGAAAAGAAGAAGAGTTAGAAAAAGTCTCTGTCTTCTGAAAAACAAAACAGCAAAGAGGCTGGTGTTAATGGCTGTTTAGATTAGCCACCACCTCAAACCAGAACTACAACATTATTGTGCAAGATGCTGTTCTGAAGTGTTAACAAAACGTTTGTGGGAAATGAGTCAATCGGTTCTTATTTTTTTGCTGCCTATTTGTGTGGGTTTTGGAGAGATTCATGAATTTTAAGTGGAGGAACTATTACTGGATTAAGAGGGAGAGAACTTTGTCAAATAAAGTGAAATAAGAGGGAAGGAGGCAGTTACAGGAGAACATAAAGGGAATTAGAAGGTCAAGAGGAACAGAAGCTAATGGTGACAATTCAAGAAGTGAAGAAAAATGTCAGAATTTAATACTTTAAGTGAGTGATAACATAAAGAAATTGCAATAATTTTTCTTGGGCTTTACTGTTCTTTATCTGAAGTGCTTAGGGAAAGATTCTAGTTAAAGAATGTAGTAGTGATGCAGAAAGATACTGATTTTATCATAGATTTGCACTTATCTTTACTTCTTGGAAGGATCTCCAAGAGTCCCATTTTAACATAGCGTTTCATAGAAATCCCATAAAAATCTTCATGCTGCATTCCATACAAAAATAAAAAAAAAATTAATTTTTTTTTAAAATTACTACCCTCTGAGTTTTTCAAGATTTGGTTGGACACAAGTATCCATCATTGCCATATTTCTGCAGGGAATAGAAATCCCTTCCAGGCAACGTTTCTGTAATTCTGTGGTAAATTCTCCTTCCACAGAAGTCTTGTATAGTTTTTCCATCTACATGGTTACAGTAAGTTGCTGCTAGCTAAGATTTTGGGAATAGAATCTCTCTTTCTGTCACCAAAATGTGGCATAATGAGCATTTTGGCAAATATAGCCATGAGGTGTAATATATGCAAAGAGACATCTTTGGGTTCACCACAGAGGGCCTTCAAAAAATTGGTGATTTGTTTTTCTTTTGTAGCATGTATGGGAAGCAAACGAAGGAGTATAGCAATCAGTTGAAAGACTGNAGTCTCCTAGGTGACTTATACTATTGCATTGGCTGTGGTATCCAGTTCCTTCCTAAAGTGTGGTTGGTTTGTTTGTTTTTCAAGAAGTGTGAACAGTTTAGTGTTAATATAAATTTTTTGAGATTTTTTCTTTTTTCCATTGTGTTGGGGCAGCAGTCTGGTATCTAAATAGTTAAATATGCAAACTGGCATAAGGTTCTGCTTTTCCTGCTTGTGCTAGAATCCTTCGTGTTACAAAACAATATTGTAGGCTCTGCAAAAATTTCATTCCTTTGCAATTTTCAGTCATAATTACCTATCACGCCAAATAATACTCAGTTGATGTTTAGAAATTGAGATTCACTCATAAGTAATAATAATGAAATTGTAACCGTAGGTTGTGCATGTTTTCAGTAGGAAGGAAAAAAAAAATCATGTTCTTAATTTGAAAAAAGTTTCTGCTGTGGGAGGAGGAGCTCGGGATGTCTATTCAACATTTTTCTCTCTATTGTCATATTGGTTTGAAGGGACTTCGCTGATTTCTCCCAATTTCTTGTATATGGAGAAGAATTGCTTTAATTTCCTTATTTCCAGGTATTCTTCGATTTATTCTGGAAGTGCTAGTACCTTTGGGGTTTTAACATTAATTCATGCATTTCAGTGTCACGCTTTTTGAGTAGAAATGGGATGTCACTGACCAGACTGGATGGCATATTTCTTTAGTTTTGACAGAAATTTAGAGAGTCTTTATTATTGACCTTAGTGTTGTGAAGTGNAAAGAAGAAGAGTTAGAAAAAGTCTCTGTCTTCTGAAAAACAAAACAGCAAAGAGGCTGGTGTTAATGGCTGTTTAGATTAGCCACCACCTCAAACCAGAACTACAACATTATTGTGCAAGATGCTGTTCTGAAGTGTTAACAAAACGTTTGTGGGAAATGAGTCAATCGGTTCTTATTTTTTTGCTGCCTATTTGTGTGGGTTTTGGAGAGATTCATGAATTTTAAGTGGAGGAACTATTACTGGATTAAGAGGGAGAGAACTTTGTCAAATAAAGTGAAATAAGAGGGAAGGAGGCAGTTACAGGAGAACATAAAGGGAATTAGAAGGTCAAGAGGAACAGAAGCTAATGGTGACAATTCAAGAAGTGAAGAAAAATGTCAGAATTTAATACTTTAAGTGAGTGATAACATAAAGAAATTGCAATAATTTTTCTTGGGCTTTACTGTTCTTTATCTGAAGTGCTTAGGGAAAGATTCTAGTTAAAGAATGTAGTAGTGATGCAGAAAGATACTGATTTTATCATAGATTTGCACTTATCTTTACTTCTTGGAAGGATCTCCAAGAGTCCCATTTTAACATAGCGTTTCATAGAAATCCCATAAAAATCTTCATGCTGCATTCCATACAAAAATAAAAAAAAAATTAATTTTTTTTTAAAATTACTACCCTCTGAGTTTTTCAAGATTTGGTTGGACACAAGTATCCATCATTGCCATATTTCTGCAGGGAATAGAAATCCCTTCCAGGCAACGTTTCTGTAATTCTGTGGTAAATTCTCCTTCCACAGAAGTCTTGTATAGTTTTTCCATCTACATGGTTACAGTAAGTTGCTGCTAGCTAAGATTTTGGGAATAGAATCTCTCTTTCTGTCACCAAAATGTGGCATAATGAGCATTTTGGCAAATATAGCCATGAGGTGTAATATATGCAAAGAGACATCTTTGGGTTCACCACAGAGGGCCTTCAAAAAATTGGTGATTTGTTTTTCTTTTGTAGCATGTATGGGAAGCAAACGAAGGAGTATAGCAATCAGTTGAAAGACTGTGCTAAACAGTTGCATCTCATCTAGCTTTTCATAATCACTTATAAAGATGCTAACATGATAATTCATTGGATTTCAGTCACTAAATTGCAGCATCTGTAGCGCTGTCAACATAAATTCTTTCAGAAAGTACAATGAGGAATAACCTGAGTGTAGCAGAAATCTTCTGGCAAGAGAAGTCAGAAACATAAAAATGCTGTTAATAATTGTTGGTGGTTAAATTGTTAGTAATTTATGGTGTAATTCTGTATGCTTAATTCCCTCAAAACCCTGTACCATCTAAAATTAGGCAGAACTTATATAACAACTTTAATGAAAGACATGGTAGCCTTTTATAGCTTATGACATCTTTATTGTGGAGCAGAAGCATCTCTCTTGCAACTCAGAATTTGTCAATCTCAGGATTGTCTTTGGTCTGTTGCTGTCAGTATCCTAGGGAAAATGAGGTGTATTTATTTATAAAGAAGAACAGAAAGTGCAAGTGAAAATTGAAGCCTGGGCCTATTATTCTGAAATTAGTTACAATGATGACTCAGTAGACATATTCCTTGTTAGCAAGATTAAGATAAAATCCTGTTTCTATGGCAGAATTCTTAGTGGGACTCAATTTCACCCTTATGTTATGAAACTAGGGAAGCCAGTCTTAACTTTCACCTTACAGTTCAGGCTCTTGCTTTAGGATTTTTTTTTCTTCTAATATAAAAAGCAAAATCATTATTTTATTTGAAAAACTGCACAAACAGCTACTACCATGAATTTTTTTTGTGTGTGTGTTTTCCCCCAAAACTGTGTTTGCAACCAGAAATATTGGAATTATGAAGAGTTATACAAAATGTGATTTTTTCTTATGAAAACCGGTTTTGAGATTTTCAAGTGAGTCCCAAATAACCTTCAAAAGAATATTTGAAGAACAGTTGAATGATGAAAGTTAAATACTTGCTGAAGTCTCCTAGGTGACTTATACTATTGCATTGGCTGTGGTATCCAGTTCCTTCCTAAAGTGTGGTTGGTTTGTTTGTTTTTCAAGAAGTGTGAACAGTTTAGTGTTAATATAAATTTTTTGAGATTTTTTCTTTTTTCCATTGTGTTGGGGCAGCAGTCTGGTATCTAAATAGTTAAATATGCAAACTGGCATAAGGTTCTGCTTTTCCTGCTTGTGCTAGAATCCTTCGTGTTACAAAACAATATTGTAGGCTCTGCAAAAATTTCATTCCTTTGCAATTTTCAGTCATAATTACCTATCACGCCAAATAATACTCAGTTGATGTTTAGAAATTGAGATTCACTCATAAGTAATAATAATGAAATTGTAACCGTAGGTTGTGCATGTTTTCAGTAGGAAGGAAAAAAAAAATCATGTTCTTAATTTGAAAAAAGTTTCTGCTGTGGGAGGAGGAGCTCGGGATGTCTATTCAACATTTTTCTCTCTATTGTCATATTGGTTTGAAGGGACTTCGCTGATTTCTCCCAATTTCTTGTATATGGAGAAGAATTGCTTTAATTTCCTTATTTCCAGGTATTCTTCGATTTATTCTGGAAGTGCTAGTACCTTTGGGGTTTTAACATTAATTCATGCATTTCAGTGTCACGCTTTTTGAGTAGAAATGGGATGTCACTGACCAGACTGGATGGCATATTTCTTTAGTTTTGACAGAAATTTAGAGAGTCTTTATTATTGACCTTAGTGTTGTGAAGTGCCACACTGGGTTGCCATTTGATTTGGGGATAGGAGCCATTCAAGCTTCTATATACATACGCTGCTTGCAGTACTTTTAATTTCTCTATTTTTATGCATTGAGTACAAAAATTAATCATTTCAGGAGAGATGAGACAAGTCCTCTGCCTCCTTAGCAGAGGTTCTGTAGAGGGCTGGAAACAGCTGTAATAAGGCAGTACTTGCTGTGTGTGCACATTTTAATTAGGCTTCTCCAAAAAGGCAGGAAGGCTTTTTTCCTGAGAAGTGCCTTTTCAGTTTTCTTTGAGCACTGAGTTTAATTCTGGACTTCTTTTTAAGTCTAAGGAGTGATTTTGTATCCGTTTGTTGTGGCCAAGGCGTCTTAAAACTTAGAGTTTGGTTTAGTTTGTTAGTGTTACATGGTGTTTCCCACAATGAGGAAAGGCGGTTTCACACGTGGCGTGTGCTGTGGAACATCGCTTGTTCTGTGCCTCGGTTGGGAGCCTGGTCTATGTTAAATACCAGAGTTACAGAGATCCTACTGAAGAAATTAAAATTAGTTCTTTAGCCACATCCACCTCCATGCCCAGTATAGCAATGGGAATAAGCTTGTATTGCCCATGGGGGATAATATTATTGCTTTTGACCCCTTTCAGATATACAAACACGCGGTCTTTTTCCAAGCAACGCCTCAGGATGGTGGCAGTGGCTTTTTGTCTTCAGTAGAGACGAGGCTGAGTCATCCCTTCATCTCTGCTCTTTCCTATTTCTAGTACAGCTGTGAGATTGCTTCTGATGTTTTCGAATTCTGTTGAAATATTTTTTTTTAAAAAAATGTCTATACCACGGGTCATTCATGACCGTAACCATGCAAGGAGTAGGGTTAGAAGAGGAAGAGGACAACATGATGTATGTTAGCATAAACTGTCAGGCACAAAATGAGCATACCTTTTATTTTTAAACAAATCCACACATTCTGAAATATTTTCTTTGCGCTTTTTTTTCAAAGGGGGCAGACGGTTAATGAAACTAATGACATTTTAAGCCAAAGGAATAGCATCTGTGGGTAAGATTTGATGACATAATTAAATTGTAGTACACATTGCCAGGCGATGCCATGGAGGCCAAAACCATAGATGAGCTCAAAAAGGGATTAGTCTAATTTCTAGCTCAGGAATTTAAGTGCTGGGGATTGGCAGAGGCTTGAAAAGCATCCCAGGGAAGAGTTACTGTACAGATATTTCTATTGACATCAGTTAATATCCACTGTCAGGGGTAGAAAACCAGACCAACTGAGCCTCAATTCAGACTTTTCTGCATCTCTCTGAGAAGTATGTGTTAAAAACAGTAAAAAAATTGCCTTCTATAGCAGCGGGAAAGTTTTCAGATTGACTGTGACAGCTCCCATAGCCATGTGGACCCAAATGTGGGGATGAAATGACTAAAAATGTGTAGCCCTACCCTTCAGATTATTTCAGTGTGAGCACGCCTCCCAATCACAACTGAAAATGATACTAAAGAGGAAAAGTCTTCATTTCTTAAGTGTTCATTACAGTAATGCTTATGCTATAATGGTAAAATGCTAAAAGACATTGTTAGTCCTGGCAGAGCCTGCACTTGGAAATTAGATTCTGCCAAATCCAGGGAAGAAAATTGAAAAACTGTCCAGTAGCCATAGATGTTACACAGATACTGTTCAAATATTAAAGAACAGCAAAAAACATGCAAATGTTCATGATGCATAAATCGGTAATGAAAATGCTGAACATATCTCCTACATGGAATATAAGAGGCAGACAAAAAAATATAAATACATTTCTTTGAGTAATAACAGATAGTCTTAACATAAAGGTCATAACAGAAAAGGAATCAGGTTAAAACTTAGAAAAAAGTTAAAACTCTCCATCCCTTCATTCCCAATCTCTGCTGATGCTGGGGGTTGTCCCAGCCCAGGGGCAGGACTCTGTGCTTGGCCGTGTTGAACCTCATGAGGTTTGCACAGGCCCAATTATCTCTATTTACATTATGAAAATTTTCTGCAAGCCACACAGGCGGACTTGCCCAGCATTAAGGACTATGGAGGTTGTAGCTGGGGCAGTAAATCCAAGTATTTGTTTGCATATAGCATTCTGGAAAAGCTAGATCAGGTTTGTAGTTACAGCAAATACCTTGGGGAACCCTTGTTACAGGCTGAGACAAAAACTAGAATTTATATAAGCTCAGGTAGTGCCTATTTTTTTCCATTTCTTTGCTTTTCAGCCTGTATGTTTCAATGGATCTTAAATTTTCTGTATGTCTTTGTCCCGCTGGAATTCATTAAGTCTAGTTCTGAAGTATAAAGGGGGCAATTTAGATGTAGCTATGTTTGTGCTGCTTTCGTTTGGAACCGAGATGTCCAATCAACACCTGCAGACAGTGCATGCATTCGTTTACTCTGCGTGCTGCCTAGGAAGTATGGGCTAATGATGGTTTTGATTGAGTAAACATTCGCGACCACGGTTTTTCATTCTATGTATTCCCTGTGCCGTATGAACAAGGCAAATTAATCACCCTGGCACCTCTTTTCTTGTGAAATTCACTTGTTCTGAATTTCGTTTAATTCCCTTTCGCTCTTTATATTTAGATCTCCACTATTCAGACTGTTCAGAGCCACATACACATTTATAGGGAAAGTGGATTATTTTTCATGGCTTTTTAGCTTTGAAGCCCTTTTATCTAACAAAAAGGTTCATCTAAACACATTGTGGTGGCATTGTGCCTATAAATGTAAGCAGTTACATTTATGAATCTTGTACATAGCAAAGATTATAAGAGGGTTCTCAACAGGAATGTGTTACAGATTTTGTTATAAAAAATATTACAAAAAAAGTAACCGTTTTGTTAGATGAAACTGTTTCTAACTTCTTTCATTACTTGAAGACGTAACATTGTCTTTACAGGTCTTTTGAAGTTGGGATTTTTTTAGATGGTTGAAAAAATTCTTCCAATATTTGAAAAGATCAACTGAAAGAGATGGCTGGTCATAGAACTTCAGGGCAAACCCCAAGAGGGTTTTGATCCACGATCCCTTAAGGTGCTGTACATTTGTGTTTTCATTCATACCAGTGCCTTCAAATACTTGCCAAGTTTGAAAAATATATATCTTTGTTTTATTTCACACTAAAGGTCTCATTCAGAGAGGCACTGTAAAACAGTGTATCCCCTTTATGTTGCTCTTCTTGGGAATCAAGGAATAGTATGGCCTAATGAGGTGCTACATAGGTTATCAACAGGACTTTATGGTGGACTTCAATAGCTTTACATCAGAAGCAAAGTTAAAAGACTTGTAAGAAAAAAAAATTAAGTGAGGAGTTAGTGCACCGTGATACCTTTTTTCAGGAAGAAAAAGTTCAATAATAATACCAAATAAAAAATAGAGATTAACAGAGGCAAATTCATAATAAGGTGCTGTGTTTGTTCTCATTCAGTTTTGATTACTGAATCAATCACCTAATGAGTTAAATATTTCGACATTTCTGTAATCAACAGAGCTAACCACCATTTTTGTTAAATTTCAAAATAATTTATTTGAAGTAGTGACAATTTTCAGGAGAGCTAAGGTAACATTTATGAAAACCAACAAACACATTTAAGGCTTTACAGCACTTGAAGTGTGAACATACTGTATTGGTATTACCAAAACTGATTACAGGAGATATGTAATGTTTATTGCCACTCTGCATATTCCCTGTAGTTTGGTTGTGGTTTTTATTTAAATGGTCATGTCTTTATTTGTACTAATTTGACACGGAATCTTCTGAATTAAATCCGGTGGGTCTAGAACCTTGGAATGTAGCTTTTTGATGCTTTTAATTAGTCTTTCATTCTGCCTATCCCTCGGTGACATATCAACTTCACACTGAGCTTAGCCTGGTAGTTCAAATTCAACTATGATTTTTCCTTTTAAAATGAACATAGAGTTATGTACCTCTTAATGGTAAACAACATTGAATCTGATCACTCATGGCTTTTAGGAAGTCTGGTATCGTTAAGTATGTATTGAGGCAGTTTGCTTTACAATGAAATGCCTGAGACAATGCAAAGAGATTAGATATGCTAATGTATAATTTTCACTGTGTCCCTGTCCTCTCTTGCTTGGAACCGTTCATACAATAATAACACACACACACACACAGATTGTAAAATAAAAATCATTATTTTAATGGTACTCCATTTCAGAATTTTCTCGTCTCTCTTCCTGCATGTTTGCAAATGAAGGAAATAGAACAATAGCACCACAGTAAGGTTATTTGGACATTTTGTGGATGATCAGATAAATCAGATAAATCTTACATACTTAGGAAAGCAGAAATATTAATTGGAAACAGCCCTGGATTATGTTTAATTGTAGAGGCCATGAAAAAAATTAAATTCTGATTATGTAGTTTACGCCAAATCTGATGTTTAACTCTGTTCAAATGGAGCATCTGGAAATACAGCTACAATAAACCTACCAGGGGGTTCAGTAAAAACTGCATTCTGTCAGGATACCAGAAGGACTGTGTCTCCCCTGATCTATCCTTGCAGTTTAGCTATAGGAAAAACTGAGGTACAGCATAAACACATGAAAAACTTAGAGTACTGAGATCAGATCAAAGCTCTGTCTTGCACAATATTGTGTTTGATCAATTATGAATACCCAGGGAATAGTATGAAAACAGGGCAAGTATATATTGATAGCTCCCAGCCTACTTTCCACACAGGTGTCTGAATCCACTCCCAGATCCACTGCCATCCAGTTTCCCCCTGAACTGGTCTAATTCATTCACAGCTCCATTATTTACGGGAGAAGATACACCTGCTTTGTTTGGTTTGAGCTTGTCACCCCCTAGCTTCATTTAATATCCCCTCATCTTTGTATTAACAGAGATAATTACTTGTTGCCAGCTGACTTTCTCCATGCCACACGTGAATCCCTAGATACCTGTCAAGCAGACTCCAGGCTTAGATCAGTTCCTTCCCCAAATGTTTCACCTTGGGTTCACATCTAGTAAGGATTAAAGGAAATTACTCAAACTTATTTCCTGTGAAAAATTTGATTTAGCAGGCCATACTCTGGTGGAGAAAAAAGTTTCTGGCAGGTTCTAGGTATAAATTAAAAACTGGAATACAGAGACTTCTCTGTTCCTTAACCGTACAGTGTCACTACAGTCCAGATGCCACAGGCACTGCACAATTTGTCATAAACGACTATCACAGGATCATGCAAATTCTGTGCTGAATTTTGAGCAAGCAGTTATATTAATAACAATTATTGAAATTTTACAGATCTGTATAAATAAGTTTGTGTATATTTGTATTCACACACAAACAATAAATATAGAGATATAAATTGTTAAATCTGCTTTGAGATTACCCTTAGAAATTCACGTTTTACTTAAACAAGAACATTTCTTACCTACTTGTAAAGAAGGCATTTTTGTGTTTTGTTTTATGTTGTGCTGGCTTTGAAACCTGATGTTATGCGCCGTCACTTTTTGAAATTTACCACTTTCTTGGCTCTCATAAAGCTTTTCTGAATATTTCACATTTCTTCTACATGATAAGTGTTTTAAATCTAATGATGTATTTAATGATTAATATCATTCACTGTTAGAAACATGCTTGAATTTCCAATGTAAAATATTATGTGATAATATTTAGGGAACCGACGTCATAAATTCCATACAGAGTAAATGAAAATGCTAAAATAGTAAATTTAATCTTATTTATACTTATATTTAAATTTTAGGAAAAGGGCCTTAGAGCTGTCTGTATTTATTCTACTGAATAAGTCAGTCAGTTTAAAAGGACATGTTGGAATATGTTTTGCTTCCATTTCAGTGTTAACTCTGCATTTCAGACAAAACTGTTCCTGAGGTGATGTAGGATGGGTTACATTGCTAATCTCAGCACTGTCTCTCTATCTGTACTCGTAAATCACACAGACTGTAGTAAGGAGAGTAACCCAGAGAGGTCAGAAATCCAGAGAAAACCGTGACAGAGGTGATACATTATATGAAATTATCATAATCTGAATATTTTTGTCTGAAAGGGAATGTCTTGCATTTGAAATACCTGCCTGCATTTGTTGCCCATGTGGGATTTGTACCATATGCTAGATACAAAGAGTAATTTTGATTTATCATCTGATAATTTTCATAATCTCATATGAAAGTTCTCCTAAATCTCATGGATCACATGCTTAAACAAATTCCCACCTATAGGAAAAGATTCTTAGGTGTATTTTATAAATCTGATTTCATCAATGAGAAGGAAAGAATCTGAGTACAACATGTGTTAACGCATACTTAAAATGATTTTGTACTGGGCTAGAAGAAATCACAGCTGATCTCAGTCACTGAATAAACGGTGAATTCCATTCCTTCTGTCTTTAATTCAGGAAAGAAAATCTAAACCAGCACAGGCTACTTTGAAACACTCTATAATAAAGTCAGTCTAGTAATGAGATGTTAGTCTTCAAATAAGTGTTAGTCAAAAAAAACCCAAAAAAAACCCCAGATGTTTAGAATCAGTGACTTGGTTTTTGATTCAAACCTTGTCATTTTACCGTAAGTTGCATCACATGAGGCAACTTCTTCCACTGGATATTGCTGGGAGGAATTAGAAGGTTTCACTAAAAGGCAGTAGCTCTTCCTTTGCGCTTTTTGGAAAGGGGATAAATTAATGCAGCCATTATATTTATTGCCATTTTAACAACAAAACAGAATTTTAAAACTGGAAGAATTATTTGTCAGTCATGGTAATCAGCTGCTGAAAGATTGGGTGTAGTTTCTGGCATTAAGACACCTATCTCACAGACTAAATCTAAGGGTATTATTAAAAAACATAACTATTTTATCCTGGGAAAGATACTTGAGGCTGCCAGTGTTTTATAGTAGCTTGAATTGCACTTGCTTTCACTGTTATATATCCTTCAGAGCTTTTATGGTGTTTTATGTTTATTCATGTAGTTTTTAAAAGTGCTTGCTTTTGGTTCATCCAGTTAATGACCACATCAAAATGCCCCCCTTAACCTCCATATTAGAGACATTCATAATTGTAGGCTCTGAGTCCAGTGGTTGAGAGCAAGGAAGAGTTCTTTTCTGACTTTATATGGCTTCTGAGATTTAGAGTGATGAGATGAAGAGGGAAAATGAACAAAGAATAGAGTTTGTCAAGAGTTTAATACTGTCTTTTTGTAATAGGTAAAATATTCCAGATTTCTGTAATTTATAAATTAATTACTAGTGAGATTTGTCTACCTTTATATTGTACAAAATCTTAGGTTACCATAGTTCCTTAGCTAAAGTAAAAGCAGAAAATACGGGTAATCTACAGCAGGTTTCTTAGGCTGCTAATCTTTCCTCTCTGATACTACTTTCTCATAATAAAAATCCAGCAATTGATATCCCAAACTAAATCAGCCTCTTTAAAAGATTTAACCCCTAATGTAGAAGTATCCATCATGTTTAATTGTGTAAATATAAATCACGCCTCAAAACCTGTGTCTGGTGCCTCTGAAAATGATTTAGTTTAGAGAGTCTTTAAATATATTATTTCTGCTGTCTTCTCCTTTCCTAAAAAAGCTAAATAGCATAGATCTGGATGGGATCACAAACCGATCAGCTTTTGCTATCCCAGAAAATGACATAAAAATGGATCTTACTGCTCAGGATTTGTTTCCAGTATTCAGGATGAATTAGCCTCCAGAACAACTCCGTTTTGCTGGCTGGAACTTTTCCTCTGGGTCTCCAGCTTTGCTATTGATTGACAGTTATATGCATTTATTCTCATGTCTTGGGCTTGAACTTTCTTCCACAGCTTTTGTTTATCAGTGTGGACAGTAATTTTATTCCTTCTGAGGTTTCATGTGGGAATGCTAAACAAATCAAACATTTTCAGCCTTTTCTACTTCATAAACACAGTATTTAATACGGACATGCAAGTTGTTTAGTTCTTAAGTGCATGACTGAATTTTGAATTTTTAACATTAATTTTATTTCTTTATGCTTCTGTTAAAGTAGCTGGCAAAGTCATGAAGGTCTTCCTGTAAGATCTTCTCCTGCCTTTTTTGTGTTAAAAATGATGAAATCATTTCTGCAAACTTCATTCCTACACGGTATTTCACCTGACTTATTCAGGTATTAGATAAGATCCACCTCTTCTTTCAGACTCATCTTCATTTTAACTTTATGGGAAGCCAATATAAAGTGCTTTAACAAGATGCAGATAAATCTGTCAAATTTCTGACTTAAAAAAAAAACCCACCAAACTTATTCAATTTACTTAGAAGCTAGAAAATTGCCATCATGTAGTCCATGGAAATATCTTTTTTTTTTTTTCCCCTACCTTTAAACATGTCTTTACATAATTTTTGCCTCATTATTTGTTAAGGTCTTGTTTATTGCCTAGTTTTATCCAAGCATTGTAAATAAAACTATAGCAGTTTTTTTTTAATATGTTACAATTGTGGAGTTACTACTGAATTACTGTTCACACAAGTAGATTTTAAATGATTTTGTTTCATGATCCCTACTACATCTGCTGAGTTCAGAAAACCAAAAATAAGTACTAATAAGTGTAGTTTATAGTAATACAGATCTGATAAATAGCACTTAGATTGAATATGCTTTAATTAGAAAGTTCTTTCAGGTTTCGTACAATTTCTAGAAACAGCTCTTTCCAAGCCTTACAGGGAAAGTCTTGACTAAAAACCTTACTCTGTAGGATGTTTGTTTTCGAATTATCACATAGGGCACAACATGGAGTTATGACAAGCATTTAACAGTGATAACGTGTCAATAAATTATACTTGCTGCCATTACATTGAACATATGCATACCTAAAAAAAAACGGTAAACTGAAATCAAAACAAAATTAATGCCAAAATAATGCCAGTGAGCATCTCTACCATATGTGAACCTGGGCAGGTTATTTTATGGAAATATTATCAACAAATAAAGTAATTTTTCAAAATACTGATGAGTAAATCTCATAATGTGAAGAACAGTTTAATAGTGTCGTCTTGAATCTTTTTTTCATACCTTAGAGCTGATATTTTTGAACTCAAAAAAGACATGGGAAGAGGCCACCCCAGTCGGTACATTAAAAGTCATTTAAATTGTGGGGGGATTCTTCATTAATATACGAATGTAGCAAATAAACAGTTTGATGTAACGGTGAGTGCACTCTGAGTAGAATATGAACACATGCTAACCCATTTAGTGTGTTTAGATATAGACAAAATTGGTATGTGACAGTAAAAGCTGTAAGATAAACTGCATTTACCACGTGCTGTGGGTGGTTTCAGCTTGAGCTTGTAACTAATCCAGCCATACTGCAGCCAGTGTTTAAGCAGCTTATTTACACTAAATCTGTTCTCTCATCCCAAGCCCCTAAACGATATAATGGAATTATGGTTTAGATGACCAGATGCAAAGACATAGTTCTGTTTTGCCTCTACTTTGTAGGTCCAACTTAAAATTGATTGGAAAAACCTAGAAGCTCTGTTTCTCTCAACAAGCATTGGAAGGTCAGGAATTTTTCTAAAGATGTTAGTTTGAGATGAAGAGGAATATCCTGAGAGACAAAAGAAAGAAATTTTAAGAAGCCTAACTTTAGAGGAGATAATATTATCAGCATATATCCTGCATCTAGTAGATGAGTTTAAAAGTTTTAATGTTAATTTAACTTCCCATCCTTAAAAAAAAAAAAAAAAAAGTAGTTTCTACAGCAACTTCAAGATTAGAACATACAAATTTTATTCCTTTCTTGATTCTCCAGGGCTGACATGAAGTTTCTAATCATTGGGCATTTGCTTAAATTCAGGACCCTTGGATTTCAGGAAATGAGAATAGTTAAGGCATAGTAACGCCAGGTAATCTGTGAAAATGCTGGTCTTCAGGAACTGAGATCCAATTTAGTCTGTAAAATTAGAAGTTACGCTGACCCCCCTTTAAGAGAAATGACATCGCTAAGAGCCCTGTATGAGCTACCCATTTTATTATTGAAAATCTGAACTTCACATAATTCTGAACTCATATGTAAAATATTACACACTTCAGTTTACCACATACGGCAAATCTTTATGCTAATGTGTCTTTGAATAGAAATATTAGCATTGCAATATAAACTGTGATCATTTTAAGAGGTGTTATATTTTCTCTACATTTCCTCCAAACTTAAATCTGTCTGCCGAGGTGTTTCAAAAGCCAACGTTTTTCTGGGTCCTGTTTACCTGAACACGTAACTCAGCATTCTAACTGTATGCAGGAATCAACAACATAAAGTTCTTTTTGGTATAAAGTGTTTGCTTGTCATAACTCTGTCAGGTCCCTCTTCTGTTCTTCAGCACGGAATCTGACAGATACACTCCGCGCTATCACTGCCTTACTCTGAGCTCTATAAAGGGGAAGCTGCCACTGTGATTTGTTTCAAAGAACTTCTAAATTGGCTGCAAAAATAGCAGAATGTGTCTGGGGATTAAAAAAAAAAAAAACAAACAAAAAAAAGACCAGAAAAACCTATAATTATGAACTTACTTTAAGTTCACCCCTTATTAATATACTTTAAAGGGAACAAATACAAAAAAATATATTTGATTTATCTGTGTATTCCTTCTCTATAAGTTGTTTTCCCACTTTGCTGGATTGTGAATATGAGAATGAAGAGCAGTGTAGAGGCTCAGCATGTGAGAACCTTTCGCAATTGATTTTTTACAATTTAAAGAGCATTTCTATCAAAAAGCTAGATTTCAGCTTCCCTGCAAGATGCCTGCCTGAGTTAATTGGGCCTTGTACAGACAAACCCTGGAAAATTCCGCGGTTAAAAGGGAGTGGATCCATTCTCACCCCATTCTGAATCTCTTAGGTGCAGCACAGCTGCTCTGTGTGCTTCGTTTTCCTTCACCCTTTTTGAAGGTTTACATTCCTGCCAGATTGGCAGCATTTTAAATATAATAATAATGATCGGTTGGGCTCGATGATCTTAAAGGTCCCTTCCAACCTAGACGATTCTCTGATTCTGAATAATCCTGTTATCAGACATTGCTGAGAGCTGAAAATTATTTGTTAATAAAGTAGATTTCCTCCCCTTCTTCCCGACAAATGAGGCAGAGATTTATCTGTCAGGCTACTCTGCTTCTGTATCCAAAGATTTCTCCTCGCTGAAGAGATACCGAGTGCTTTTGCGTGAACAGGAGTGTTAGTTGTTGTCAAAGCCCTTTAAGGGTCTGACAGCTCTTAGCTTTCAGGAACAGCACAGAATGAGACTTAATAATGTAGAATACAAGGATTTTAGCAAAATACAGAACAATAAAATTTAGCAATGGGCAAAATCAGGGGCTACTGAGCTCCTACACAAGTGATAGGGAAGGGGTATTCATGAGAGAGTAGCTATACAAAGAAAGCAGCAAATACATCAAGATATGATAGGAATTAGTTACTTTGACACAGGCTTATGTTTTTCTGCCAAGTGTTATGTTCCTTTAGAATCTAATGTTCCTTTCTTTGCTTTTGTGGCAAAAAGGGCATCAGACTTTCTGTACTCTGTAATATGCACCTGTTACAGTGGTAGGCTTGCCTAATGCATCCTCTAAGAAGTCGTCAGAAACTTTTACCTCATATTATTAGTAGTTACTTTCAATACTGGCATTTTAAACACAGACAGAACAGCTAGAAAATAAGTATTCTTTTTCTCTCCTACTGTAAAGACTTTGTAAGACCTTGGCCTAATGGCTAGATTAAGTGCATGGTGATTAAACCAGGGTCTCGTCTCTCAAGTACCTGTTTTCCTTATACCTCTTTCCTCTGCTAATATCTCAATCAAAATATAGGCTAAGTAAAATTTTTGAGTACTTCAGATAATATCTAATATTTAATATTTTGGGGTCATATTGATCATATTGCCTCCATCCATGAGGGAGAGAAAAAGGAAGGCAAAGTAGTTCCTGAAACTTTTTTTTTTTCAGTTCTTTTTTGTTACTCCCTCACATGGAACAGTAAAATTAGTACCATGAGGGATTGAACCTGTTTGCAAGGTTAAGGTTATATTTTCAGTTGAATCTAAACAGCTTGTCATTTGGTAGCAAACTTCATTAAGGAGTTCCTCCCTCTGTCGTTGTTCCCTCGTAGTTCTGTCCTAATATCTGCATTAAATCTATCATAAAAAGTCATGTTTCATTGTAATGACAGAATATACAATCTAACATTACAGTGAAAAAAACATGGATCTGTATTAATCTAAGTAATCAAAGCACAGGAATAATAAAGAAAGAGCATTCCAGTCTCTAAAAACCTCAAAAATCTGGTGTATGCTAACTGTGTACAGTATATAGAAAATTCTAGGTTAGGAAATGGAAATGAAGTTATTTTGGAAAAGAGAGAGAGCAGCTGAAATACTCTGTCTCGCTTCTGTACTTCTTGTTGAACTCGTACCTTGGGTTTACATTCACTTACTCCCTCTTCTGCCATCTTCTGAAATAGCAGTACCTCACATCAAATTATCAAGGCAACATCTGCCAACAGTTTTGTCTACAGAATATTGAACTACTGGATCAAAGCCGTAACTGGGAGAGTTTTGCTAAGATATCCTAATTTTCTATCTAAGACAGAGAATTAGTTTTATGGCATGTAAGAGGTATGTGTTTCTGAGTAGCAAGTATTCTTTTGAAAGAATAAATTACTTGTATTAAATGACAGTTGGTATAAAAAGAGATATTTTTTTCCTCCACAAAAACAGGTGTTTGAGATCATCTAGATATGTAAGAATGTCCAGCAGGACTGAATAATGTCACTGTCATAGTATCCACACATGAGTGGAAACAACCTTTGGATAAATTTGAATTTATCACAGCTCTTAAAATAAAAAATTTGTCTTGCAGGGGAGAGGAGAATTAATATGAATTTATCCTGCTGTAAACATGTTCCCAAATGATAGAAAAATTACTTCAGCTCCTGCTTCTTAGGAAAAAGAAATCAATAAAGGAAGTCAGACATAACAAATGAGAATTTCTGGCCCAGTGACAGTCGACAGAGACCTGGGTGCCTTATATCCACACACCTTTCAATCAAGTAATATGTGTGCTGCAGTGGAATAAACTGAAGACACTCTGGCAGCCAAGTAGACTTTGATCACTTTTGTTCATAGATGTGCCTCATATTTCACTGGTCTCTTTTTCTCTAAGCTACTGATCTTCCCTAAACTTTACAGTGACTGCTACTGAACTTAAAGAAACCTTTACTCATTCTGCAAACAGACATTAAATACTCGTGCTGGGCCACACTGGGGCTTTTTATTTTCATAAAATATCAGACACTTTCTCTTTGTTACAGTTTTTTTTTTTTTTTTGTTAAATGTCCTTCACATTCTGCAGAGCAAATTATGGTAAATAATTAGTATAATAACAGTGCTTTCATTAATTCAATTTTATAGCACAAATTACGTTTGAAAATACTAATTTGCCCACTTTTTTATATTTTATGGCTTTTGTTGGGTGATGATTTTTGTTGATTTCTTGGGACATTAAGATATCGTACAGAATTAAAAATAAAGTTGAGAAAGTTGCTTTCATAAATCATGCTAGTATGTCTGAAGGGAATCATAGAATGGGTTGGGTTGGAAGAGACCTTAAAGATCACCAGTGCCACCACCCTGCTATGGATGGGGACACCTCTCACCAGACCAGGTTGCTCCAAGCCTCGTGCAAACTACCCTTGAACCCATTCAGGGATGGGGCAGCCACAGCTTCTCTGGGCAACCTGTTCCAGCGCCTCACCACCCTTACAGCAAAGAATTTCTTCCTGAGATCTTATCTAAATCTCCCCTCTTTCAGTTTAAAACTATTACCCCTCATCCTATGGCTCCACTCTATGATCCAGAGTCCTTCCTCATCTTTCCTGGAGCCCCTTTAGGGACTGGAAGGGCTCTAAGGTCTCCCTGGAGTTTTGTCTTCTCTGGGCTGAACCCCCGCAACTTTCAGCCCTTGGAGCATGTTCATGGCCTTCACCTTTGTGGATCACCTTCATAGAATAGGCTTTTGTAAATCATTTCATAAATGGCTGAAGGGAAGCCTAAGAAGAGTTTACTTTGTCCAGGTGAGGATACAGGGATAGAGAAGGCATGGTAGGTAGGGACTTCCTCCTTCTTTTGGTCACTTGCAATGGTAGACTGGATCTAAGATATTATCATTACTTATGATGAATTTTGTCTGGATTAGAGCATAATGGGTGGGTCTGGGAAAGTTGTATGTGCACAATATAGAAGTGAAGCTGGATGTGTCACCTTCTGGGTGTGAGATGAAGGCATCTGAGCACTTGAAGGCTGTAAGGCTAATCTGAGACAACTGCAGAACATAGGGAGGGCCAGCTTGGGGCACTGTTCTTTATGTTGGTCTCTTCAGCGTGACCTCTGGAATTGGCTGTGCTCTATGCTTTACAAATTTTTACTATGAAAAAAAAAAGAAAAACAAACCAAAAAAACAACAAAACAACCAAAACCTATGAAATACATAACATCTGACTTGCAAAGCTATGACCTGATAGTGTAGTCAAAGCCTTTGTTTGCTCCTGTTACATCTGCTTTAGCATTATGTTTTCCAGTGGAGATAACTGGATCCTCTGTCTACCTCTCCCCCAACCAGGATTGTTGACCCATGCAGAATACACACCGTGCTTCCCCTCCAAGGATGAGGAGACGTTATGTTTGCTGTGTTGTCTCAGGACTCCCAGAGGCATCATAAGTATCAGAAGCAGAGCACTACCCAGAAGTTGTGGGAGCAGTGCTGCCCTGCTACACCTTTCTTTTTTTAATGCTACAAGAGCCGTAAATAAGTTTCCTTAAAACATCTCAATCTCCAGTTTCTCTAGGGAGAAGCCCTAAAACAAGTTACATTTCATATGGTCATTTATAGCCAGAAGTACCAGTTTAAAAGCCCAGCATTGAAAAAAACAAAACAAAACAAAAAAAAACAGGTGAACTGAACATTTTTGTTTTCAACAGCGAGAGATACTGAAAGCATATTCAAGAACATTGGGTTTAGATTTTGAGCTCTCTGGGAAGTCACCTTAGAGATGATTTTCTGAAACACTCGCTTGCCTTCTAGTGCCTTTTAGGTAACGTTGTGTGATAATCCCTGCTATTCAATTCCAGTGAGATAGTTTTTCATTCTTTTTATATTAATTTGAAATTATTCATTATATCAGCACTTTTTCCTTTCCTGGCAACGTCAAAAATTGTTATGAGAACTAATCATTACAATATCATCACAATAGCGATCAGAGAAAATCAGCATTCTGGGTATTGTCAGATCCAAAAAATTTTGCAAGGTTGTTAATATTTACAACAGCTTGGCTAAATGAAAGAGGTTTGCCAAGAAAATACAAATTTTTCAATAAATATATTCTTTAATTTTTTAGAAGGTATATAAATAATGATTTTGAGAAACCAAGAACGCTTTCTGCTTTGTTCATATTTTAATAGCATACTCCTCTTTGCTGCTCCAGTAATTAAGTCTTACGCCATTCCAGAAAGCATAAGTCCTGCTGAGATGTTTAAGTTTGGAGCAACCTCTTGATGTACAAACAAAATAAATAAAAAAATAAAGACATGTACCCAGGATCTTAACAAGCTGTTTTGCTTTTACCTTTGAAAGAAAATTGGATGGTAAAGCAATATGGCCTCCTGAAACTGTTCTAGCCTCGTTGTCAACTAGAACCTCCGTTTGAAATTCATTGCCTTCAATTACATTTTTTAAAGAATTTTAATTATGTGCCTGAAAAGAATAAAGATGCTCCGGGCTCCATTTGTTTATCGTGGAAGGCCTAAAAAAAAATGAGGACAGAGCTTCCCAGCTCATGCAGGGGTTGCAGAGAGAGAGAGATGACTTTTAATTCGACAAGTTCAGAGAGATTTCTTAGTTTGACGCGCACAGCAGGGGGTCTTTGAGTGCCTGGCAATACTTCAGCATTCTGAGCTTTGAAAGTCTTTCCCTGCAGCAGAAATTGTATCAAAAGCCAATGATAATATTCCCTGCAAGGTAAAGGACCCTATTGAAGATTTCTAGAGCTGTTTATTTATTCATCACAGTTTTTTCTTTTAGGAACGTATCAGGCGTATAGGTAATAATTCGCACGGATGCTAGGAAAATGAAATAAATAAATAGGAATCCCTCATTAATCCTTCACCTTTCCCTTAAGTTTTCCGCAGGCCACGTTCACCTATAAAATATCCTGTCATTCCCTGCCATGTATTCTGCCTACAATCTTCACTTCAAATCTCAGCTTTTCCTTATTTTTAACGGAATTGTCATTTCTGTCTGCCTTCTACCACCAGCTGAGTACATAAGATGTTTATGGCCATTTCCTTCCACTAAACCCTCAAAGTGATTGATTAATTTTACAGAAGGATATTCAATTTCTTAGGGGTCTTTTTAAATCTTATTTTTTAAAGTAGATTTGAGATAACTGTTTCAAAGCCAAGATTAAAGCGTTATTTATATTCCAGAGATCAGAGTTTTAATGTTTTGGCATTACTTTGCTTTGAAAAGTATACACATATGTTTTTCTTTCTGGTTTTGTTTTGTTTTGTTTTGTTTCTGCAGCAGAACGGGGACTGTGAGACCACGACAACCTTTCCCTTGTGTAATGTCAATGTCGGCTATCACTTTGGCAGAATCAGCCAGCTCAGTGAAGACAGAAAAACCCTCCTTCCCTCCTGTTTTTTCATCTGCTGGTGGCATTCAAAGTGACCTTCCCTTATAAATATTGGTGAGTGACCACATGGGGAAAGCAGTTCCTTGGTGCAAAGAAACTCATTTCAAAAAGCTGTGTTGAACTGAGGGGTTTCTGGGTTTTCTTTTCAAAGTTTAAAAAAAAAAGCAAAAAACAAACAAACAAAACCAACCCACATAGGCAGGTGTTTGGGGTTCCTCTTTAATAATAACTTGAGGAATTTAACAACACTTATTTCTCTAGACCTGTAAGGATTTATAGAACACTAGCATGCACTGCCTATATGAAATCTTTCAAAATGCTATTTTAGAGAGAGAAATACTACCTGACAGCAAACAAGAACCCCTCCTCTCTTCCTGTTACTTTCTGTTGGCTAAATGGTCTGGAGTAGTATAAATTTATCATAAGGCCCTAAATATGGTAGGACAAAATTTTCCCAAGTGTAGGAATTAAGGAAGATAGCTAGAGGCTGCATTCTGTGGCCCTCCTGGTTTGGGAAGCATGCCTAGGGTGTAAATCACAGCACTGCAGAAATTCTGATACCCACAGGGCAGTCCAAGCATGATGTAGCAGCTGTAGTAGTTCCATAAGGCTGTCGAAATTACATAGTTCAGTACTGAGAAAGTTTTCAGGTCATTTGAGGTTATCTCAGCTGATTTATCTGGCTTGAGACATCCAGTATGCCTAAAGAGATTTTTTTTTCAGTGTGGAAAACAGATGTGTAGATAGTGCAATAGCCACCCCATGGCTCAGGAATATTTACTGTACCGTAACACAGAACATTGCTCAGACACAAAAAATATTTCACCTGGCTTAGAACAGTTTGGAAGCTGTAAATATGGCAGGATCCAAGGCTGGAAATTATTTAAGGATTACACATATTTAATCTAAAGACACTGCCATAAGGAGTCACTTAACCAGCTGCCATTCAGTATTAACCACATTATTGCAATTATCTCCTATTCAGACCACAGTCAGATAACTGTGATGTATCATTTATGACTCTATGATAATTAATGTTTGATTATTTTTTTTTTATTTTTCTTAACCACATGTATACTTGAAACATGTCAGTTTAAAGGACCAGAGAAGCTTCAAAAGAAATATTAATAGGAGCGTTATCATGGCACTAGCCTAACAAAATAATGCCTTTACATCAAAGGAGCACTTGCAGCAGAAAGAAAGGCTGGTGTATTTAGTGTGTGTATCTCTTGCTTAAAGAATGAGCAGTGGTGGCACTTAGAAGTTCCTCAGCTATGTGTTAGGATTGTCACTGATTTCCTTGGCTACTTGTAATCAGGGGGCAGAGTGGAGAAGAGAAGAAAAAGGCCAAAAATTTAGCAGAATTGCATAAATGGCTGTGCTCAATCAATGCTCTTTCTCTCTTTCTGCATCAACCATGCGATGGAGTCGTACTAATTTGGGGGTTAGCACTTGGGTATACTTGGGAAATCAGGCTTGGTTTTGTCTGGGATCGTTCTAACAACGATTTCAAAAAATGAATAAATAAATAATATTGGATGAATACAATATCTATAGTTTTTCCTCTAGTAATGTCATGATGGTCGTAACCACATTTAGTGCAGTGACGTCTGATGGTCAGGTTGGACACCATTTCAACCACGATGGGAGGAGAGAGTTTCAAAGCTTTTGAGAGAGGCCTTCTTCGGCTGTGTTTCCATTCTATAATCATCTGTCAGCTCCTTTTTGTATCTTTATAGGATATTGCATAGCTTTACAGTATGGGATAACTTGCTGTTTGATCGCATCATGATATTTTGCACTTGTAACTGGTTTCCTTTAAAACTGATAGGACAGAACTGCAGAGAGTCCTTCAGTTAAAGCCTCCGGATTCCTTCTTTTCCATGCAAGGTTCCAAGCAATATGCACACAGATCACAACTTATGATTCTATGTTACAATAACAATTTTGGAAATCCTGCAAGCTAGCATATTAATAATAGGTAAATGGGTTGTTATAAGCTCTGTTTGGATTACAGTAACTGCTTTATCGTCATCCAGAGAGGACAGAAGTCAGGATAGGACCAGAAAGGATCAAATATAATTTTTACCACTTCTCGTTTCTTGTAGTTCAAAAAACGGTGGCTTTTTTAATTTTGGCTACATCCAGCGTTTGAAAGAAATGACAAAGCATGCCAATAATTTGTGATATTATGATTTCCTGTTTCAGTTTCTCTTTGATGCAACCATGTACTTCAGTGTGATCTGCCAGATGGTTCTAGGTTCAGTAGTATGCATTTGCACATATTTGATATTTTGCTCAAGCTTGACATTTTACAAAGCGTAAGGGGAGTTAATTCAAGAAAACTGAGAGTAGTAAATTGTTAATAAATAAATGTATTAATATTTCCTCTATGTATTTATAAAACTTCCGTCTATGTGAGGTGAATGATATTGAACACATTCTTGTTTTTAACCTATTGTGTCAGAGGGGGAATTAATCCACCTCTAATTATTTAATTTAATTTTGTTTTTTAAAGCCTCAACTATTTTTCAGGAGTTTGCTGAAAAATCCAGTGTAAGCTCTAACACAGAAAGCTTTAAAGGCAAGTTTACCCCTTTGAAGCCTGTAGCTCTGAACTACATACGAGGGCTTAATGAGGACACTTCCTTGCAGCTTGGTTCAAATATCGATTGATTGTGCACACTGCATTAACTTCCAGAAGTATAAACTATCATTAGTCTTAAACAGTGTTGCTCTCCCCTAAGTAAAGGACTTTACTGTAAAAGAATATACATTTTTCTTTGTAAGTTTTCTCTTCATTTTTATTTAATTAGATTTTTTTTGGTGCCTGAACTTGTAGGAATCTGATGAAATTGGATCATAACACCCTTGTTTTTTCAATAAAAACCTCACACAAGCTGCCAACTAGCAGAAACACACGATGCTTCAGAAAGTAGAACTAATAAAGCCCAATTTCCTTCAGAAAGCTTGTTTTCTTTATACTGTGAGATCACCAATTTCGACTGCAACCCCAATTTCCCTACTCCTCTTGTCTCCTATTACCCTCTTTGGCAGAGACAAAAGAGCTGCGCCTGCTCTGGGACTCCAGGAATGGTGAACAGCCTTTCTGAATCCCTGAATTCCACCCACATTCTTCTCCCTGGGGATATTCATTTCGATCTCCACCCCTGAATCTCGCAGGGTCTTAATTCTCTTTAAGACTCGCTCTTTTTTTCTGATTTCGTTAACACTTGACAATCATCCAGCTGAAAAATTACTAAGTAAGTGGAGAGAGGCTAGGATTTTAGTCTTAGGTAAGAAGAAAATGTGCAGGCAGTAAAAAAGATCCAAGAAGTCCCTAGGATCCACGTGCTGCCACTGGGAGAAAAAGGCAACTCAAAACAAAAATTCCACAAAAGTTTTCTTAATTAAAATGTATTTTTTAATGAACTAATTATTCCTTATTTGAACTTCTTTTTGTTGTCTTAGATAGAGACATCTTTGTCAGAGCAGGAGTTGCAGCTTACTAGGAGTAACTGGAAATGTTTGCAGAGTTAAGGGTGCCCATATTCATAGAATCATAGAATCCTTCTGGCTGGAAAAGACCTTTAAGATGATTGAGTCCAGCTGTTAAACGAGCACTGCCAAGTTACCACTAACTCACATCCTTCAGCACCACATCTACGCATCTTTTAAATCCCTCCAGGGATCGTGACTCCACCTGTTCCCTGGGAAGCCTGTTCCAAGGCTTGACAACCCTTTTGGTGAAGAAATTTTTCCTTCTTTCCATCCTAAACCACCTCTGGCGCAACTTGAGGCCATTTCCTCTTGTCCTATTGCCTGTTCCTTGGGAGAAGAGACTGACACCCCCAGCTACTCCCTCCTTTCAGGGAGTTGTAGAGAATGAGAAGGTCTCCTCTGAGCCTCCTCCAGGCTAAACACCCCCAGCTCCCTCAGCCTCTCCTCACAAGACTTGTGCTCCAGATCCCTCACCAGCTCCGTTGCCCTTCTCCTGGACACCTCCAGCACAAGATATCGAAGCTGAGCTGTAGCTGTAGCTCCCTGACCTTTCACAATCTTCAGTTTCTGTCCCTTGCTCTGTCAGTCTTTGTGTCTCTGGTCGCAGGTGGAGGCTTTTCCATCCTGAGGATCAGAAGGGAAGCAAGCTTCTGAATGAGCTCCATCTAGACACGCAGTCTAGGCATCATTATTACAAACATCTCCTGTAACCAATGTTGAAAAACTTTAGAAAATGTAAGGGAATAGCAGGATCAGAAAAAGCACAACAGTGGCCTCGTGGTTAGTGTAGTCTCCACGGAGAAGAAAGGAGAGGCCCCAGTCTCAGTTTTAAGGGCTGCTCCTGCATTTTTTACAGGATACTGATTGGAAAGACGCCTTTCAGCTCAAGAGATTGATTTCTTGTAACAAAGAAAATGTTGACTTAAAATTTATTGAAAATTCAGATAATAAAGAATTCATATTTTATTTGGTTTTACATGTTACAGATATAAGCCTTTGGAAGCAAATTCTCTTTTTTTTTAATAAATTCAACCAATAGGGAAAAGAAAGATATCTTATATAGCCTGCATTATGTTTTGCTTCGCATGAATCCAGTGGGATTTCAGAGGCCCATTTCTTCTTCAGTACTCCATCTCTGTCTGTCAGGTATAGAGCTTTTTTGGCTATGTTTTTCTGATTGTTTTGTTAAAGTGTGATTAAATGGCATTCTGGAACCATGACTATGTATCCAGGTGCACTGGTGATAGTCAGATTTGCTCCTGTGACACCTTGGCTTAAACAATTTTATCCTGATATTGAATACTTGCTAGTAAGCCATACCAAAACAGCAGAAATATACAAAGAGAATGCAATTAATCAGGTTAAAAGGAAGAATTTAAGGCCAAGGAGCTGCTTTCTTTTTTTCATTACCAGTTTGTTGTTTTTATTCCTGTAACTCCTGATTGACACAGCCATTGCGTTGCTGCTAAAGAAACCAAAATGAATAGAGCATCACTCTGCACTTACACTTTTGAATCGTCAGTGATCTGTGTCCAACTGACAGCACCCAGCAACCAAATTGAAGGTTTCCCGTCCAGCAAGATGTACATTAATTAGCTTATTGCACAGCTAAATATTCAAGCACTCGAAAGCATACATCAGAGATGAAGGTAGTTTAAAAGTCATGGACCTGTTGGAGCAGGTCTAGAGGAGGCCACAAAGATGCTCCGAAGACTGGAGCCCCTCTGCTGAGAGGACAGGCTGAGAGAGTTGGGGAAGTTAAGCCTGGAGAAGAGAAGGCTCCAGGGAGACCTTATTGTGGCCTTTCAGTACTTAAAGGGAACTGCAGAAAATGTGGGGAGCGACTCTTGATCAGGGATTGGAGTGATAGGATGAGGGGAAAGAGTTTTAAACTAGAAGAGGGGAGATTCAGATTAGATCTCAGAAAAAATTCTTTGGTGTGAGGGTGGTGAGAGCCTGGCCCAGGTTGCCCAGAGAAGCTGTGGCTGCCCCATCCCTGGAGGGGTTCAAGGCCAGGCTGGATGGGGCTTGGAGCAACCTGGTCTGGTGGGAGGTGTCCCTGCCCAGGGCAGAGGAGTTAGAACTGGATGATCTTTAAGGTACCTAAATCTATGATTCTAAGAATTACATTCTTCTTTTTCTGTCCCACTTCAGCCACTTTCCGAGTTTTCATGGTCTACAGTCTTATTAATTTCTGTGTCTATTACACTATCCCTTGCCATGTTTTCCAGTCCCAGCTCAGGAAGTGACTGTAGGGTGTGCTAAGGCACCAGTAGCACTTGCAGACATAATAGGCTAAATCATGAGGGACTTCTTCTCTTGTGTGTCCACAGCATGTACACCAACAAATTACTTCTCCACTAATTTACAACATGAATTTAAGGCTATCTGAAAGTCTGATTTGTCTTCGAGTCAAATTCTCTATTCTACTGGAGCTAGATTTCTCTTATCTCCAATATAGCCCGGTTTATATTTTCATGTGCAGACTGCGGGCCAGTATAAAAGGCAAATTCAGACAGACACAAGAAGGAATCTGTCTGTCTTCAGGGCCAAGTGCGTGATCCTGTAGAATCTTGGCAGCATAGTAGCTTTTCTGGCACAAAGGTTCATTGAGTGAATTATGCTAATTAAGGAAATACACATCTATACTGGAGGATAACGTATTTCTACGTCTTAGGAAAAAAAAAGTAGAAAATAGACATTTCCCTTTCCAGTCATTTTTAAATATATTCACATTCTAGACACAGAAAAATGCAAAATGCATTCATACTAAAGGTATTTATTGTATTAATAAAGAAAATTTATGCTTCAGCTGCTGGGGTCTGATCCACTAATGAGAATCATGTATGGTTACAGATATTGTTTATGCCTTATTATTTTTTGGTCCCAATATCAATAGTGATTTTTAACACATGATTGATTTCTATGCCAGCATGAAATTTTGAAACTGAGTGTACTTAGCCTTCAGTTGAAAAAGACAACAATAGAGAAATAAAATGGAGAAATGCAGGTCTTTAGGGCTAAATGAGCTATGAGGCTGGTTTACAGTTTTTACATTGTGTATACCCAATTTGAACATGATTTTAGACACTGAGGAATCTATGATTTATTTATTTTCAGATATGAAAATTCACCTAGCTTCTTGAAAAGTTTCAAAAATATTCTTGTTTTTTTTTTTACCTCACACGATACCTTAGTGCAGGTTACATCGATAGCAGTCCGAATCCCGAAGCCACCCTAATTCCTTAAAGACTTTCATGCAGGTAAAGTAATTTTCAAGTTGTGGATGGTTAGAAAGGCGAGGCCTTTGCTCTTACTGTGTTAGGGCAGAACTCTACCAGGAGAATACCGAGGTCAGACTAGCTCCAGGCATTGATAAATGCAAAGTTCCTGGGAGCTGCTGAACACCGGGGAGGATGTATTTTCCCATCCCAGCAGTTCTTTACTTTCTAACAAGAGAGAAACTGGATTCAAATGAATGCACTTTTTTTTTTTTTTACCTAGGAAAAAAAAAAATGCAAAAACCTGTTCTTTCTCTGACAAACTCTCTGTGTTTTATTTAAGTGACTATTTCTTACGATCTCCTTTAAAAAAGAAATTAGCCATTAATATCCTGGGAAATATTTGTGTGAAAGGTCACATTAAACAAAAGTCAAATCTAGACTATCTGAGGAATCTGCAGAAGATGTTTAATGCAAATTTTTTGTGAAAAAAAGATGTGTGTCACTGCAGGTCATCTCTGAATATTCTTGTTGGGGTTTCTCTGTTGGATATGCAATCTCAGCTAAATGTTTTGAAGAGGAGGAATCAAATAAATTGCCCTATTTTGGGTCTTTCTCATCTGTATACAGTTGTGCAGCTCTAGTAGACCTGAAAATTGCCCAGAGACAAACTTTTAAAAAATAGAGTGCTTTTGAGGCAGAAAATTGCTTTTCTGCAGCATGGGCTAAGGGACAGGCTGTGACAGGAGGACAAGGAGTTGTCACTACGTAGCGATATTGTAAAGCATATCTTACATAACAAAAAGGATCATTTGTCTCTTTTTTTTTTTTGTCTTTCATTTTAAAGTACAAGAGATTTAATTGAAACAGCTGAGGGTGCACCCTGCTCCAAGAAAAAGCCATTATAATTTACAATTAAAACAGAAAGTTCCTCCCTTAACCCGCCTGTAATAGCTATTCATTGCAGAGTGTGTGTGGATGTCTGTCTGTCCACCACTTCAGAAGCCTTATTCTGGAAAGGGAGAGGAAAAAACCCAAGCTCATTGTACATGCATGTCAAATATTAGCGTAATTCTTGTAGTATAATAAGAAAAGAAAGTGGTTTGTGCTTTTGATTAGCCTCTTGATGCTTGAGACTGTTTTTGTATGGCTTAATTTTCCTTTTTATGGCAGTTTGTACATATAAAACAAAATGAGGAAAGGAGTGGAGGGGGAAAGAAATGTGCCATTTATATACTAAGGATATGAGGCCTCCTTTGGGCCCATTATACATTAATGGGTCAGCTGAGATTTATTAGGATATGTATATTAATCTTTATACATATCCACATACTATAATTGTTCCTTTGGTACTATAATGTGATTAGCTGTGAATTTGTGCAATATTAACAATAATATGGATTTCCATATTACAGAACAGTAATAACAAATGGTTATTAAAAATGCATGTAAAGTATGGGATGTGGAAGCACTTCCAAACTCTTAGTAATCCGATTACTTTCTGTTGTTTTTAAATACCAAAATGGTTCCCTCTTTACTGTAAAGTAGAATCTTGTATGAGGAAAGCAAAAATTTTATGTTCCAGAGAATCAAATGAACAAGTCGAAAACTGTCTCCAGAAAAGATTAGTGTTGATTTCTGGTAGAGAGCAAGGATGTGGATTTTTGCATTACTGTTGCTTGAAAATACAGCAAAGAATAGAATGTGGAAGGTAACAGTAGTGTTCAGTAGTAACATTTTCCTGGTAGGATGTTCTTGTGAGTGGAAGGACTCTCTCAGATCCCTGGTACTTCCCAGAGAGTCAGCTGAGCATTGGTAACCCCACACTTCCCAATCGGAGAGGAGCTTCCCTCCCCTGTCTGGGACTTAATGAAAATATTTCCCCCTGTGGAATGATCATGGTGTGATATATAGGTATAGTACGGTCTAAATGTATTAAGGGAGAACTATTAATTTTAATTTTGTGAGGATAACTTTTGTTTTTGGTTTCTCAAAGGCTGTAAGATAGAGCAGCTGCTTTGATTTCAGATGCTTTCAGAGGTATTAGCTCTGTGTGGCACAGGGCTGTCCACCTACCTCTCTTACCCTGCCTCTGCTTTGTGATCAGAAAGGAGAGAAATCCCTAAACTTGACTTTGAGAGAAACCACATTGAGACCTTTTTATATTCTTCTTACAGGATACATACGCCTTCCTCAAAAATGGGAAGCTTCCCTCTCAAGGAAAATTTTTCACAAGGTAGTGATGTTTGTGCAGTGGAAGTTGGTTTTCCCTCCCTTCGTGACCCCAGCGTGGGAGGGTGTCTTCACGGACCCCTCTTTCTCGAATCATGAACTTTTGTGTTTGCTGTGTCCACGCAGACTTCAGATTCCGTCTTTGGTGATTTCTAAAGCTCTTACCAGTATCACAGCTTCCACTCTTCATTCATCTGATCTGAGAAGGTTTTAAAATTTATTAGTAGATTACAGATTTTAAGACCTGACCGTAAACAGAGGAAGATGATTACTCATTTTGGGCTTCCTCTTCTAGAAATGCTGCTTTTCCAGCTTCAGTATGTTTTGGTCCTACAGGCCCCTGATCTCCTGATAGGATCTGCCCTTGACATCCACAGGGAAAAAACAAAGATTATTTTTTGTTAAGCATTTAAAAGGTGTTCCTCAGACTTTGTTTTATTTTGTCATTATATTGAATCCAACCTCAAACCTGAATAAGTTTTCATGGGCTTAAAAATACTGCTCAGACTTTGGCAGTTCCATTTTCCTGTATTTCCATTTTCTCCTCCAATATTCAGAAATCTTACAAAGTAAACACTGTTCAGTAACTTCAGTGTAGGATTTCTAGCTGCTTTATTTTTATACAAGCTGTGGAAAAGAAGGACACCTACCTTATTCCTACTCATGGTAATATGCAATTTAAGCAGAGGGGCTTTTGTCATGCATTTTACATGAGGATGATGAGCATCCCATTGTATTCAAATGCTTGTGGAATTGCTGTAAAATGACATACAGCAGGTGGGCCAGTGTCATTTGTGGAAAGTCTCTCCGAGCCACAACTCGAGGTGCTGATGTCTCTCATTGGCATATGGGACCGCTGCAAGGCAGCCGCTCTTTGCTTGCTTATCTATTGCGTTTTATTTGGGGGCAAATCGATCCCTTATTTTCAATTCATATTTCGCCTGTCATTTGCTTCTGCTTATTAATTTGTGGCTGCAAAAGAGGAGAAGTGAAAGGCAACCCTTAAAAGCAGAGGTTTTTTGCAGTTTGGTTTCAACACCAACGCGGGGTAGTCCAAGGTCTCTGCTAAAAGTGGATTCTCTCACGCGTTGGCTCTTAAAAATGCCTGCTCGCGTGGCCGATTGGTATTGAAGGAGTTTTCCTTTCACTTTGGGGTAACCTAACTAAATGTTTTCATGTTTTAGCTGTGTCAGACTGTTCTGATAGCCGCCATGAAGTCTTTTTCAATATTTTACAGTCCTTGCTTAGCGTTTTAATGTAGTCTTTGGGAACGTGTAGAGGCAGGCAATGTACCGATATGGATACTTGCGTACCGTTATGGATTAAACTCTACTAATATAAATTAACCTCAGCTGAAAGAATAAGCATGCATATACAAATATATTGGGGACATAGATTAGGAGCATTTTCAGCTGTTATTGTAACTGACGTAATTAGTGTTGTAAAAATCCAACCATTTTGTGTAATAAAATAACATCAAATCTGCTTTATTTGATTTTGAGCAATTTTTCATTATCTGTTCAATTTAGATTTTCAGTTATCTAATTTAGAGAAGGCCATTTTATGATTGTGAACATATTGTTTTAAACAAAATAAAGTAGAAGATTAAAACTCCTCAAGTTGGAACATCGATTACCCATTCACATTCCTGTGACACTCTTCTCCTCAACTAAGGAATCTTAAACTAAGGTATTCTTTCAGAAACTTTATGGAACTTAGGTTTCAGAAGTTACAAAAGGATATTTTCAACCATCTAAGGTAATTTTGTTGCTTCAACCTTGTGAAAGCCCTTAGGTTGGGTTCCCTTTTTTGCTATCTAGAAGTATTTCATAATACTTATGTAGTTATAAAACTGGTCAAAATACCTCTGAAATTAAGCCACTTTCTTTTCCCTGGAAGGGAATCCACTGAGTGCTTTGCAAGCAGTGCAGGATGTATTGAGCTTGGATCTTTAGTGGAACCTCACTGACTCACACTTACCCTTAGACAGCAATGTCAATTCACTGACAAGGTCAGGAATGTTTATTCTTGATTGATCTTTGATATTGAAAAATGTGTTCATCATAAATTCTATTATATTAAAGAAGAATTATGGAGAGTAATAATAACACCACTATCATGCTTCAGAACTACCATCTGCTGACAGATTTATCTCTCAGTGTCTTCTCAGCAGGCTTTTGTCTGTTTAGTTCTCCTTTCTTATGGAAGTGAGGTTTCTGAGTTATCCACAGAAATAGTGTTTAGAAATCATCGTTTAACATTTAAATGTTAGACATGATACTTTAAACCAATTCTACTTCAAATGCAGTCCTCAGTCATCCAGTGGGGTTAGTAAGTCATGGCTTGCTTTTATAGAAGTAATTTTCAAGGTGGTAGGGTATACATTGGTAAATGCTTCTTCAACATCTTCTCCAGACCTCAGGTGGTTATCTACAATAGACTAGAGTGATCTGTAAGGATTCATAGAATCACAGAATGGTTTGGGTTGGAAGGTCATCCAGTTCTAGCCCCCCTGCCATGGACAGGGACACCTCCCATCGGACCAGGTTGCTCCAAGCCCCATCCAGCCTGGCCTTGAACCCCTCCAGGGATGGGGCAGCCACAGCTTCTCTGGGCAAACTGGGCCAGGCTCTCACCACCCTCACAGCAAAGAAGTTCTTCCTGAGATCTCATCTAAATCTCCTTTGTTTCAGTTGAAACCATTACTCCTCATGCTATCACTCCATTCTCTGATCAGGAGTCCCTCCCCATCTTTCCTGTAGCCCATTTAGGGACTGGAAGGGGCTCTAAGGTCTCCCTGGAGCCTTCTCTTCTCTAGGCTGAACCCCCCCCCAAACTCTCTCAGCCCATCCTCACAGCAGGGGGGCACCAGTCTTCGGAGCATCTTTGTGGTCTCCTCTGGACCTGCTCCAAAGGTCCATGCCTATCCTTAGTTGAGGACTTCAGAGCTGGACGCAGTACACCAGGTGGGGGTCTCCAGAGCTTTGTCCCAGGCTGCTGCAGCCCCTCAGGAAATGCCTCCCAAGACTAGTGGGGTTTCGTGTCTCCTTAGGCGTCGGAGGCCAGAAAGAAGCTTCAGCTGCTCTTAGTTGGGATGACAGATCCTCCAGTTTCCTCTGAGGAACGCTCTGGCACATCACTCACACCTGGCAAACAGCCCTCATGTGCTAATGGTATTCACTGTCTGCCAGGGCTTACACGTTACAGCCATCCCCTTTGGGACGGCGCAGCCATGTTCAATTACTACTAAAATTCACAGCAGTCACTTACCGAGGCTTGTGACGCATAATTTATAGAACGATCACCTTTGAAAATGTGTGAACTTTCCTTGATGACAAAATTACAGTTTCACAGTGTTCTTAACAAGGCTGTGAGTAGGCAGATAATATTATCTAAAGCCAAGCTGGGAAAATCTCCCATGTTATTTCTATAGTACTGTAATTTGAAAGTGTGCTTGCTCTGTTTCATAAATTAATGATCTTTTAAAAATTTTCAGAACTTACTGCAGATATTGAAGTGTCTGATAGAGTTCAAAACGGGTTAAATTTAGGCCAAACTGTGAAAACCAGTAAAGTTTATCCCTGACATTTAGATCTGCATGTGTTGTGACTGTATTCAGCAAATGAATCAACTGCAGCAGCTCTGCTGTAGAACTAGACCTGATACTTGTACAGCTTAGGTGGAGAGGAGAGAAAAAGGATGAAAATTCAGACTATGTGAGTGCATAGACATTTCCATTGGGCAAATTGAACGTATCGTGTTTTATAACTCAGAATTGCCACAAGGTTAAGAGAAATACTTTTTTATTTTCTCTACCTTCCCTGCTCCTTATTCTTCTTTCATCGGTTCTTGTTTGCTTGTTTATTTTCTGTTTTTGGCTTTAATTACTGTGCTTTAAAAGCACTGACAGTTCCTGACCCCTACAGAAATAGGAAGAAGGCAGCTCTGTGCTTCTGGTGGACCAGATTTTTCTAGAAGCAGTGATCTATCCCGGTACATAATGCACATTTAGGAAATGACTTTTCAGGAGACATGTGCACTTTGAAAGTAACAGTAAAGTCAATCAGTGCATTTCATGTGACAAGGTGCATTAATTTCCTTTCAGCACAAGTAATTTGAGGTCTGTACTAAGGCAGCTTCATAACAATATTTTTCTATACTTGTGTTATCATTTGTCATGTTTTTCCTAGTTACCAGGTGAAGTCCTCTACTTGCCATTGGAACAGCGTTACTTCATGACTGAAAACTAAGTTCCACTAAAACATCTTTCCATATTTGCATCTATAAATTATTGCATTGGCAATAGGAGCATAAGCACAGATGCATTTAACTTTGTGTGTTACTTTCAAATTTTTCCAAATACTATAATTTATTCTTTTTCCTCTAGCCTCTTGTGGTCTACTAGCCCAATTTAAAAAAAAAATAAATAAAAAAAAGCATTTATATTATTTATAGCAAGGAACAGACCATAATGTATTTAGCAGAGCACTGTAGGCTCTCAGGGTGTACAAAAGAAAGATAAAATGTCTTTGGACTTTTCAGCTCTTTTTCTGTCAGAATAAAATTTGACTTAGTGTGGAGACAACCTCCACGCAGCCTTTCTCCACCCGCCAACCACCCCAATGGAGCTTTCTTTTGACTCAGCTGGATGTTGCTGCCGCTTTCAGATACAGAATGATCCGCTTTGATTTTCTACTGTATTACTGGATAAAGAGCAGGGAGGGAGAGGTGAGGAAAGCAGCAACTAGATTGTTCTCGCGTTTGCAGTTTGACCATAATCTCGTGGGTTCAATCACAGTTTTTGTTTATTATTAAGGGGAAAATAAAAACCACTTTAAGAACATCTAAATCACACTGAACGATACTAAAGGTTCTAGGGTATGAAATCTAAAGAATTTGTATCTAATGTTTTTTTAAAGTATGATTTCAAACTGATCAGAATCTCAGTTGACCTTCAGTTCAGAAAAGAAAGAAGAGGTTGGACTCTGTCCTTACGAATAAAGAGAGGTAGTTCAGGCTTTCTCTGTTGCTGTTTTCCTTTGTAAATTAAATAATCTTTGGCAGCCTCTCTATCCTTTATGCTATTTGTGATCTACGTTTCTTGAGTGCTTTTAGGAATATTGTGCTATAAGCCGTTGTGCCTAAATATAAGTACCTGAGTCACTCAGTTTCCATAAGGATAGAATTTCATTTTATATTTGTTTTTATTCTTCTTGTTACCTGGACAGAAAAAATGTGAAGAAGGAAGGCTGCATGAGACCTCTCCAATGTTTGGGCATCATGGACGAATCCGGTTTTCATTTGTGTAGTGAAATTAAAATAATTCTTTTGTCCAGTTTCGCTAGGGTCACATGGATTGTTGACTCTTTATAGCTATACCTTCCCCAAAAGAGGTCCCTGGAATATTACAAGATGAAGTAGCGGTGGACTCTTCTTGATTTACCAGGGGCATCAAAGAGAAACTCTCTCAAATGAGGCTGTTCTCACATGCCACTACTATGTCTATAATTTATGAGCCTTTTGGGCAGAGGATTTTTTTTTTTTTTTTTTTGTGATGGGCATGAAACACCTTCAAATCCCACCAGAAGGACTAACAATGCACGTGTTAGGAGTTCTTTTAGCCGTTAGGAGAGCTGTTCCTTATGCAACTCTTTTTTTTTTTCTGAAAATAAAAATTCACCCATTCTGCCTTGTGCTAAAGACAATGGAGAAAATACAACCACTTAATTAAAAAGGTTTGATGTTTTACTACTGCCATTATGATGAATATTTGCATTTTAAAGGAAAGAGCAAACAAAATAAAAATCTGCCAGAGGAGAAATTTGCTATTTCGTTATCGTCCACAGTTGCATGTTTTTGAATCATTTCTTTCATTTACCCAATCCACCTGCAAAAGTGAACAGAAAAGGAAAATGTTTCTCTTGTTTCCTGATCTTTGCACAGGAGGATCAAACTTCATATAGTTTCAGTGATTGAAGAGAAGGGAAAGAAATTAATTTTTCAGCTAAATGTTTCTGTAATGTTATGGAGAGGAAATAATCCTTTTGATGTGAGTCTTTGCTGAAAGAAAAAAAAAGACAATTGAGAGTTTCATTTACAACTCTTTCTGGAGTTTATACATTGTCTTTTACTAGCAGACTATACATCAAAGATAAGTCTGGCTTTCCTTGGAAACTGTATAAGTGAAAACAACAAATATTAACCGTATTAAAATTGCATAGAGAGGTGTGATTTCCTTAGCCATTACCCATGACAAAAACATTCTTTCACAAAACAAGCACATCTCTGACTTTCCAATGTCATCATCTTGATGGACCCACACAGAATTTTCATAGCACAACAATGGGAACTGTAATTCATTACTTCACCATGCACTAAAAATCATAGATGTGGATATTTGGTTGATCCTAAGACACCATATATATTTCTCCTTCCTTACAGACTCCCACGAGCAAAGCTGCCAAGCTGTTTGTTGCTGTCCTAGAGGAACCACATCTATCCCTTGCTAGTGTTTCTCCCTGTAGGACCAGTTCCAACTTCTCTCAGGTCTTCTAATTAAGTCTGATATTCCAGCTAAGCTCAGCCATTTAGATCCATAACCCCTTTAAGTTTTCTTTTCTGTCCCAGGACTGAAAAATACCAAGTGCCCAAAGCTTGTAGTTAATTACATGAGATAGAAAAGGGCTGAACACGAAGCGATTCCTTTGTCACCTGACTTGAGGGCACTCGGTTTCTTTCAAGACGAGACCATGGAAGAGAGAAAGTCTATGACGTCAGTGAGGAGTATTTCTACAGTTACAGCTGTTAGGATTTTAGATTTAGCAGTTGTAAGATCATACACTGACTGACTTAGTAGAAGCTCGCCACTGCACTTTTAATGGAGCTGCTACAGAATTAGAACAAACATTGATTGAAGAACCAAAAAGACAGGTTTTCCTTTGGCAATTTCAAGTGCTGTAGGTTTTAATATATGTGCTCCCAACTGAACTCTGTTAAATGAAGGTCAGTAAGCATACGTTATTGCTATACTTCTATGCTGCAGAACATCAGAAATGGAGCAGTTTCCCCATTGCTGCAATTCTGATAGTCAATACAAGATAGAACCTAAAATGTTTAACCGTGAAGAAAATAGAATCACCCTGCTAAAAACTTGGCATCTCTTAATAATGATGTCTGAACAGGTGTTAAATCTGAATATAATAGGAAAAGTACCTTCAGGAGATATTAACATTCACCAGAGTAAAAGGAGTTGTGTTTCAGGTGGCTGTAGGCACAGTTTGTGTATCACACAAGTTTCTTCAGAGACATTCCATATCTTGTAGTTCCAGTTGTAACATTTCTGCATTTCTTTTTTGAACTTTCCCTAATACCTTCTACGTAAGTCTTCTCTAATCAAAGAACAACTCTGAATTTATATAATTTAAATTACTTAAATGTCTTTCAACGTGTGACTGTGATACAAATTCAAATAAAATAAGATACCTCTTTTAATCCCTTATTATGATGAATTGATAATTTAGTGGTAATAAGTAGAATTCTTTGACACTAAAAGTGGGCTCTGCAGTGCTCTTTATCACATTGTTTACCAATTTCCCTAGAAGCATTTCTGTCTTAGTTGCATTTTTCCTTCAAAGTAGTCACTCATGACCTTGAGAAAGTCACTTAGCTTCACTCTGCTTTCACTATGCATCAACAAGGGTATTTTTTTTAAAATAACCCATATTACTAATGAAAAAATATCAGATAAATAATCTGTATTCTCTTTTCTTATTAACATCTGTTACTAACAATCTGTATTGGTTGGTATTCCATGTTGTAATCACTGTTTTCAGAACTCAACTTGAAGCAAGAAGAAAGGGCGTAGTGAATTCTTTGTCCCACCATTGTCATCGGTCTTGGGGTTTGTGTCAACTTTATTGCTTATAGGTGCTTTTCACAACCGCGCTTGTCAACTTGTGCTCCAAAACACCAGATGCACATTGCAGCGCAGATCTGGTTCAACCCAGTGCCCTCTCTGCCTTCCATTTAAAATGAGAATTGAGTTCTCAAAATGAGCTGTAATAGTACTTCTGGATGTAGTCTAAACATTGCTTTTATATAGCTTTTAAAAATTGTTTTTGAAAAGTATGATTAAGAACATATTAGGTATTACACACACTTGTCTTTCTACAATCTGTTTGTATACACGCCATAAACCAGTTATGGCATTTTGAGATCTGTATTTTAAACACTGCATATAGTCTTTGTTCCTTTTTTTAATTTTTTTTAAATTCTTTTTTTTACTCAATGGGAGCATTGTTATAGCTCGCCTTGAAATGGTTACCTAATTTCTCAGCAATGTTTATTTGTTTTGGAATGTGGTCTTAAAATGTGTTGCTTCCATAACCGCAGAGGTATGCATAACGTTGTGAAGAAAATCTGTTCAGTCTCTACAATTTAACTTGCAGTTGTGATTTTCTAAGTGTTATTGTTGATGTGGTATGTGTAGGAAAGCAAGGAGGTCTTGAACCATATCAGACATTTGGATGGATGTTTTTTAAAATGCGATTAGTTAAGATGAAATATGGGAACAGTTCTCTTGGAAGAACTAACTGTGATGACAAATTACCTAGAATTTCCCAGTCCTTTTGTTTGCTTATACTGGACTTTGAGTAGCAGTATCCTAATTGTGTTAACGAGTTTTTATGTAAGGTGTGTCCACAGAGGAAGACTTCAAAGCCATGTCCCTTCATACACAGTTCACACAGCGAACAAAACTCCAGTTTCATCTTCATTCCTCTCATTGCTTGGCCAGATCAGAGCCAAGATGCCTTCTTGATGTTCTTGAAGTCTGCTGTGGTCCACAGTTTCTTTGTAGCACATCTGTGAATCCACTTTAGCCACCTGCTTTTCCTTCTGAGTCTTGCACATTTCTTTTCCTATCTTTGCTTTTAAACCAAACTGAATTCCTAGCTTCATACACATGCCTTTGATGCTGTTTGACTCTTTGAAGTCCCCCCCTCCCAGCTCCCTCCCCAAACCTGCTCCAGTTTCTTTGAAGGAATCAGGAAAACTAATGGTGTCTCTTGACCCATTCTCTTAACTCTGTCATGCCATCTTTAGAACGGGACATGAAGAGATGTTGGCATCTGAAACACTTCAAAAGCCACAAAAACCTTCTCAGTTAAGTTACTGGCACGTGAAAAGAAGAAACATAGCATCAGGTGTTAAAGTTAGCTTGCTTTAGTAGCGGTACACGCTTGTAGTCCTCCTGAGACCACAAAATTCCTCCAAAGGAAAATTCATAAGAAAATCCCACTGGCTACAATTTATATTCCCCCCGGAAGCATGCACACGTATTTATCATTTTTATATCTGTATGCTCAGTCGAAAAATTCAGCAGCGCTGATGCACGGAGTGCCCTGGCATCCTCTCTCAGACTCCTTAGTTGCTGCTTGTTCATCAGCCGCTAAATCACTTGACTGCATCTAATATAGAAATGGAGTTAAGGGACTTATTCCCTCTGCTTTTTGCTTTCTCTAGCTGTACATCTTGGTGAAGAATCAAGAACCCCATGCAGCAGAGAAGAGTTGATTCTTCCTTAAGCTTTGCTTGGAATCATCTCACTTGTTAATGCATATTGTCTACCACTTCCTTTTCCTTTATAGATAAGACAATTACTCTGGATGCAGAAACATCGATACTCTCCTGGACCTTGCAGGAGTAATTTTGTAAGGCCTGGTTTCTTGTGGGGCTATATCTGAAAGAACAGATAGACTAAACCAGGAGAAAATACATACATTTTCTATCTTCATTGTGTACAGTAGGCTGGCTCCTGTTACAGGAAGAAGAAAGTTGACATTTCTTTCAGGGGATATAACCAAACTGATAATTTTCTAATGTAATTTTCCATTTCAATTTAATTTGATTCATTTCAATTGCACATTGGAAATGGGTTTGCTAATTCCAGAAATAAAAGTTGCTATTCCAAGTAAGTTCCTTTCAGATCTCATCCTACCAGTTTTTAGGAGACATCTTGATTTTGTCCTACTGTAAAGTAAAATTGTCTCTACGACACTGCTTCGGGGTATAAGTGATGCCTTTGACACCTCCGTGTGGTCAGTAGTGGCAGCAGTTGCCCTGACATTTCCTCAGAGCATGCTACGCTGTGTAAAAAGTCTCCTCTTTCATGGTAAACACCCATTTAACACCCAACAGGCCTGTGTTTGGCAAGTCTCTACCTGAAGATCTTCTCTTATGTTCCCACCAAGCAGAATTGTCTCCCCTTAGATAGTGTCTATACGGGCTATAGCTGCTCTGATATAAATTCTGCCCAGACAAAGCAATCGGAGTCCCTCTGTTTAATAACTAAGGGTTAGTCAAGTGTCCCCTGGCACCTACACTATCAGCGCTGCAAACTCTGGCTTCAATGAAAAAAACAAAGTATAAAAGTACACTGGAGGACTCTACCTTCTTCCGTCTTATAGCAACTACCATTGTATTGTCTTTTTCAAGTGTTCTTCAGGTTCCAGTTTGCCAGTCAAAATTACATGCCCTGTGGAAGCCTAATATATCTGACAAACAGGCTTTGTGTACTGTACCCCACAGCTGTACCGTCCAATTTCTGGAGATCTCATCTTCTAGCTCTCTTTTCCTCTCTCAGAGACTCTTTTCACAATATACAATTCACAGATGCAGTCTCAACTGTATTTAGAGACTATAGAACCGAGTCCCTTAAGAGATAAGAGTTTTATGACAATGACCCTATGTATATTTACAAAAAGTGTTTCATGGCCTATGCTTATTTAAAATAGAAGAATCTAAACGCTTAAAAGTGAAGTTCAGTATCCGCCTTCATTGCACAAGGGAGGTTGTTTTGCAACTCTAGCTCCGCAGGATCTTCCATCGCTCAGTTTTCACATCAGAAACCCCTGCAAACCACACTAGGCTACTAATAGTTGCCCTATTGTCAGAAACGAACAATTCATGTCCTTTATCTTCTTATGTGACAGCCTTTTGAATCTTTTGAATGCTGTCTTCTGCATTTATCTGTGAAAACAGTCCTTATGATCTCTCCTCTGCAACAAGGGTAGCTGAGATTCAAGCTCTTACAGTTATTTCCTTTGCACTGTTTTCCATAAGGACAAGTGGTAGGATCCATCTGAAGCTTTTACCCAAAGAGAATTGTGACTTTCATGTATTGAAGGAAGTTAACTTGCCTGTATTCTTGCTTAAACTTCACACTTCTCTGGAAACAAATCTCCAAAAATTAGATGTTATAATGAGGACGTGACCTTACAAGAACAGTCGTCTTTCATCAGAAGCTGAAAGACCCAAGGAACTGCCAGTCCACTCTCAAAGACATCTGGTGTGTAAAAGAACACCATCAAAATCACTCACTCTCTTTTGCTTCTGAAAGGTCCACTTGGCTGCAATTCAAGGAGAAGCAGGAACTTTCCCATTAACTTTCTCGTATTTGACATTTGCCATACAGCCACCCGGAGCTCCTTTCACACTTTGGCTAAACATTATGTGCTTCCTGAAGTGTCTAGAAAAATTACAGTCTTTGAGAAGTCCAGTTCTAAGTCTTCGCTAGTGGGAGGGAAGAACTCCTCTGGTTCGTTCCAAGCCATTGCACTTGGAATCCTTACCATGTAAGTTTACAATGGGACAGTCAAGCCACAGAAAACCACAAATTACTCACCTGAAACTGTTACTCTTCAAGATGTTTATATGCATATCCAGAGTTCTCTCACATGACTGTCCATCTCAAAACCTCATGTGACTTCTTGGCTACATTATCTTAGAAAAACTGAGGATTAGGGATAGGTCCTGCCGCTTGTTACTTTGTTGACAGAGTACAGAACATGGGAAGCATCTTAAGGGCAATTCCTGCCTTAATTCCTTTTTTCACAGATGTTTTCCAAAGCTGAAATTACCCATGTGTGCATGTTATAGACGCAGAACAGTTTGATTTTAGGAGTGCTCATTAGTATGGGATGAAATTGTAGTTGATAAGTTAAAGCTTTAAACAAGTCTGTACACTTATTCATGTAGGCTTCATAGATTTGGATTCTCTCTTACTAAAGGGAAGTCTTGAACCTTGTATTTGCTATGTGATAAATGTAGAAAAGTAGTATTATATTCCTTTTACTATGCTGTCCTGAGAAATACAAAAACTGAATTAGAAACTTCCTTCTGAATTGTCAGAAGTGATGACCTTGCTTTAATAAGTTCATTGCTAAATATCCCTACAAATTCTTATTTTCTTCTGATTCATCAAGAGTAACAGCTCTGTTAGTGTCAGAAGTCAGCCATGGATTATTAGAAATATGAAGGAGTGCTAAAAAAGTTTTTTCCTCACCATGTTACTCTTTATTCAAAGATGGCAAAATGTTCTTTCTCCTGGTTTACATGCAAAGAGCAAAAGTTCTTTTAATATTTAAACTTTTGACATTACTGTGCTTTCACTGGGAAAATATGTAAAGGCTTCTGCATATATCTGTTCATGTTCTTGGGGATCATAAATAGCTCCTGTATGACTTGACAGCTTGGATGTTCCCTCCTGAATTAAGTTCAGGCCATTTGTTGGGCAGCAAGAGGAAACTCGTCTGACAGATGCCTACGCTGCCAAGCCCAGAAAAGTTCTAACAGCACAGTAGTTCCTCTTCAGAAATTATTCTGTTAACAAAAGCCTATTTCTCCCCAGATGATCAAAAGAGTATTAGGCTAAGTCTAACCTTATTTTTAGATCAGGTGTAATACAACAGCTGTACAAACAGACTAGTGTTTTAAAATATTTCTGTATAAGTGTTTTAAATTTTCTATAGATTTATGTATTTGAAAACACAATACCTTTATGACACTCATTCAAAAATGTAATATTAAAAAGCATAGGCATCTACCAGGTGACAACTTACTGATGCAAAATTGTACCTAGCTTCAGAAATCTATTTTCCAGCAGTATAAAGCCCTCATCTCGGACAATCTAGAAGAATAATATTTTTCTGAACTGTCTCCAAAAACGTATATCTGTGTTAAACCACAGCAAAAAGGTTTTAATAGAATTTAAATGTATTCTCAGTTTTAAGTGGCCTTTTAGAGTTTGCAGTATTGTCCCCATCAAATACTGTTTCACAATTAAAATGAAAATGTAAGCATTTACAAAGAAATCTGCGGGGAAAATGCAAATGCTTGCACCAAATCCTTACGTGCTTATTTTGACAGGAGTAAAAATTAATTTACGTAATGCTCTTCATTCCTACTGTCCTACAACTGAATGGCAAAATGAGTAAATCCCCCTTCCTTGGATGGACTCATGATTACCAGTATATCACCTGAAAGAATATTCAGGTATGTTGAGCTGCTGCTCTCCCTGGCTCCATTATCAGCATGCTGGAAACCAGACTGCACTTTGATACTCCCAGTGACCACACCATTAAAGAAATTAAAACTTCAAAAAGCCAGAAGGGTGGCCAAGGCCGAATGAGGAGTTTTGGGAAATACCAGGTACTGGGAAGGTTCAGCAAGGGAAGGACTAAAGCCACGAGCAAATGAGCTTTGCTCAGAAGAGTTCACAGCGCCTACCTCTAAGTGAAACTTAAAATCCAGATAGTCAGTGTGTGTTTTGAACTGTCTGGCTGCATTCTTGTTATATATATATAAAATATACTTTGAGCTAGAGGGCCAGGAACTACTGCTGTTATGTTATATATATTGTAGCATACTCACTTCAGTGGTACCTGGAAACTCATCTGCTCTGTGCTGGGTTTCTGACAGTGTCCATCTAGCACAAATGAAAAAGCTGCTGTATAATTTTTCTCCAATGAATTGATGACATCTTCTTCAGCAGCAGGAAATCTCTATCCCTAAGTTTTCAGTGAATAGACAGATTGCATGTGCATTCATTTATTTATTTATTTTTCTTCAGTAGAACCAGCCTATCTCCTCATCTTTTGCACTCAATCTTGTTTGGGGAAGAAAGAAAACAGGACAAAGATCATCGGTTCCATGCCCAAATCCAAAAGCTGTGTTTTCAGGCTCTGGTCAGGACAATGTATATTGAGAAATCTTTCATTTTAATTTTCTTCTGTTGTTTTTACAATCACCTAGTCATTTTGTAGTGTCATAGAGTAGTTTGGGTTGGAAGTACCTTTAAGGGCCATATTGTCCAACCCCCCTGCCATGGGCAGGGACATCTTCGACTAGATCAGGTTGCTCAGAGCCTCATCCAAGCTGACCTGAAATGCTTCCAGGGATGGGGCATCTACCACCTCTCTGGGCAATGTGGGCCAGTGTTTATTCCAAATATTCTGTCATCCTTGTTTGTTTTTGAGACAGAGGGATTAGAATAAGGTCTTTCTTCAATAGTTTCTGATAACTTACTAAGGTTCCAGAATGATGTCCTGCTTCCTGTCTCACTTAGTATCCCTCTTCTGCACCACCTCGCTTTTTCATTCTGTTTATCTTAACTTCTGTGCCTGATCACACTCACAGAAGCAGATTTTTATTAATGTGCTTGATGAACTAATTTGACAAGCTTCAGAAGGTCTGATGAGGTTAAATTTTCCCTCCTGAAATACAGGGCATTTAAATACATATGTACACCAGAAACCTGTTTTGAAGACTGAGCATTGTAGGTAGTCTTTAAAAGAGTAAAGGAGAACTAAAATGTACCCAGATGTGTTCTTCTATTGCTATTTTGATTAAAGATATTTCCTTCAAAGAATGTAGGAGAGTTTTTGCTGTTGCTGCTTTCAGACATAAACATTCAGATAAAAGGCAACATGGGATCATTTTGAGACAGTCAAGTTGAAATCAAAGAGAATTTTCAACCGGTTGGCAATCCCTATGTCTGACTAAAACCTAAAGCCCTGGTATGATGCAATTTGGATAAAGAAGTGTTTGAGGCTTTTCTCGACAAGAAAGTGAGACTAAAGGTTTCTTGTCATTCGAATGAGAAGGTTTCTGTGGTTCAGTAAATCAGTTAGTAATACTTCTTTCCTCTTGCTCTCCACCTCCCACACCCCCCAGTTGCATATGTGAAAAGCGAATATAAGAAGTGTGTGATCACAGACTCATACAATGGTTAGAAGGGACCTTAAAGACCATCTAGTTCCATCCACCTGCCCTGGGCAGGGAAACCTCCCACCAGACCAGGTTGCTCCAAGCCCCATCCAGCCTGGCCTTGAACCCCCCTCCAGGGATGGGGCAGCCACAGCTTCTCTGGGCAACCTGGGCCAGGCTCTCACCACCCTCACTCCAAAGAATTTCCTCCTAATATCTCATCTCAATCTCCCCGCGTTCAGTTTCAAACCATTCCCCCTCATCCTCTGGCTCCCCTCCCTGATCCAGAGTCCCTCCCCAGCGCTCCTGGAGCCCCTTTAGGGACTGGAAGGGGCTCTGAGGTCTCCCTGAAGCCTTCTTTTCTCCAGACTGAACCCCTCCCCCCCCAGCTCTCTTAGCCTGTCTTCGCAGCAGAGGGGCTTCATGGCCTCCTCTGGACCCACTTCTCAGGTCTGTGTCCTTCCTGTGCTGAGGGCCCCAGAGCTCCAGGTGGGATCTCACCAGAGCAAAACAGAAGGGCAGAATGACCCCCCTTGACTTCCTGGTCATGCTGCTGGGGATGTAGCCCAGTGATCTTGCAAGTACTATTGTATACAGGATGTAAAAAGGGGGAAAAGCAGTGGTTTTACTACATGCATTACTTCCTTAGTAAGTAGTGAGAGATGCAGCCATATAATCATATTTAATTCAACACAGTTTGGCACAGTTGTCCTTCCCTCCTGTGGAGAGACATAGTTCCGAGGCAGAGGAAGGTCTGAGTTGGCTCTCCAAATTAGAGAAAAGCTTTGCCTTCAGATGAGCGTTAGTGACATCATTTGCAGTGCATTATGGGGAAACTCTTTTGTAGCTTTTTCTATCAGACTTAGGTCGTGAATTAATGGAATGTCACTTTTCCAGCCTTTCCTGTAGTTGAAGCCATTTAAAAAAAAACCCCAAAAAGTCAATTGTGATACGAGAGAGTTTACCTTTTAATAGCAGAAATCGTGTGAATACGTGCTGGGGTTTCTTGCATTCTAGATGTGATCTCAGCATTCCCATGAATTTTCTGTGTGGAAATTTCTGTGTCACCTTCACGTGAGAACAAATGCAGGTCTTCAGTATTCAGCCATGGGTGTGCTTTTCCAGTATCAAGTTGTATTACAATCTATTAAGCATTTCTTCATATTTTTAAAGGAACTTTCTTGTTTTTAACTGTGGTAATTTGATGTCAAATATTCTAGAGACAAGAAGAGGAGTCACGTTTTTATTGGTTTATTTTCTCTGCTAATTTCAATCTTTCTTTAAAATGGGCAGTGTTACCCCTGTTATGGAATTGCTGAACATCACTGAGCCGGGTAGCTAGTAAAAAAAAATAAATAAATAATTGAATCTGTCGTATCTGAACACAACTTAAAGCAGAGTAATTGTTCGAGAGGAAAGACATCAGAGAAGCAGATCAGCTGCAGTTTAATTCATTACGGAAGCACATAAAAATCCTCAATGTTTCTCATCTGATGGGCTGACCAGTGCTGAGGCCTTTTCCTTGTCATGAGTCATTGTCAGTGGCAATAATAAAAATAGTGGCCAGCAGACAGCCTGTGTTTTAAGAGAAGAAACTGATTTTTTACATGCACACTGACTTTTAAAAATCACAACCAGTTGTAATCTGATATCAAGTTTGAGAGGTGGGAAAACTGTCAAACTACTAATGAACAGAAGATCCAGACTAGATCAAATAGAGCTTACAAATGACTGCTGGACTTGCCTTTAATTTCAGTGCTCATTCAAAAGAAAAAGATTAAAGAATTTCCTCATTGAGGACTCTTGCACAGCTCCCAGACTTCTCAGGTGCTTATTTCAGGTGAACAATTAAGCTGTTCAATCTGTTATACTCAGATCTGCACAGTGAGGAAACTACCCTCCACGTAGGGAAATTCTGTTACATCTGTGTAACCATCTTTCCTATTAGATTTAGATTAGATATTAGGAAGAAATTTTTCACTGTGAAGGTGGTGAGGCAATGGCTGCCCCATCCCTGGAGGTGTCCGGGGCCAGGCTGGATGGGGCTTGGAGCAACCTGGTCTGGTGGGAGGTGTCCCTGCCCAGGGCAGGGGGGTTGGAACTCAATGATCTTTAAGATCCCTTCCAACCCAAGCCATTCTATAATTCTGTGATACTATCTTCAAACTAAGGAAATGTGTTTTCATGGCATTTGCACAGGCAGCAGTTATGATATGGAGGTTGTGCAGTTCCAAACTGTGTAGTACTCATCTTCAGAAAGGGTGATTTTCTCAAGCAGTAAGACTGTCCTTCGAATCCTTACAGTTTCAGAGACAAATCCCTGTCATAGAGCCTTGTTAGAAGGGAAAGAAGCCCACCTCATAAGAAAGCTCAGAGGTAATGTGGATCCCTGGATTTTTCCAAATAGCATATTCAGGAGCCTGCTGTACCTCAGAGACTTCGGAGAAAAAGATTAACTACAGCTATTATGAGGTATTTTGAACCACCAGAAATTAAGCAGCAGAAATATTCCTTTCACTGTTTCCAAAAGGCATTCCCTAGTTTTGACCTGGTTTAGTTTTGATAGCTTAGCTTCTCGTGGGCAGCCCCGCTTCATCCCTTGAGTTTAATTTCACTTGACAAGTTGGGATCTTAATATTTGTTAATTAACACTTCGTTCTCTCATCAAAACGGCAGAGCTCCCAGATGATTGGGTAGCGTGTCCCCAAAGTTGTGCCGTACATAATTGTTTGCACGTGTTACAGAGTCCTGGGGCCCTGCAAGTCCAGGGGATTTCATTGGTTCTGAAAGTCAATATATGAGTGCTTTATTTTTTCTCTGCGATTAATAAATTCTTAGCCTTGCCGTTCAGTGAGTCCTTCCTCTGCATCTCGGTTGTCATGTGCCAGTTTCAATTTTCTGATAGAACTAACTGAATTGTTACGGGGATAAAGAAGTCTGTCTTCATTAATTAATAAATTAATTACAGGAGTACTGTAATCTTGTTATTCAACTCTTTGATGATTTTGAAGATGCCCTTAGTTTATTAATGCCATGTTCCTCAATCTAATTAACGTATTTTCACGTGGTTATATTGTAAAAATACTTACTCTTTCTACATGTTTGTGTTTGCAAGATTTCCATCTGTTTTCAAATGCAGAAATATAGATACAGAAATGCAGCTACAGAAATGCAAATACATTTTCTCAAGCTACACAGTAACATTTTTATGTGACCCTCCAAATTGAGCATTATAAATGAATGAAGGCCTTACTTGAATTTGCAAATGAGGCATTGGTTAGGATATGTAGGAAGGAGTAAATGAAGACTCTCAAATCAATTTCAATGGCAGTTTATAATTTAATTAATGGTTAAAACCATGGACTGCCTCCATCTTAGTTGCCAGGGTTTTAACCGGCCCCAGTTAGAGGCACCTAAAGAAAGGAAAAAAAGTATAAATCCCTGGGAGAAAGAAGTTAACTTTGATTTGTGCTGATTGATAGCACAAGTCTTGGTTTAACTTTGATTCCTGCAGTTTTATAGTTATGTTTCTCTCTTTGTGTGCAGAATGATGCCTCCGCCCATTCTACCGTCCAGAGTTCCTTGATCCAGCTGAGAAACGGGTGGGAACAAATGTGTATGAGTTAGCAGAAAGGCTCCTTTGTCTCAAAAAACAAAGCAAAAGACCTTTCATAAGGTTAGAAGTTACTCTAAGTGCTTACAGCTGCAACCTCTGTTCACAGCAATCACTGTTCTCAGCCACAGAGATGCGTATTGTTAAATCTGAGAAGTGTGTGTGATTCAGAATTTGTGTCTCACAAAAAGGTGTTTCTCACAAACAAACCACGGGAGAAGTAAGCAGAGGTGGCAGCAGCATCTCCGAGATTCACAGAAGGAACGTGATGTACTGAAGCAGCCCTCGTTTCAAAAATAAGCATTTCTTAAGGGGGTTTTATGGATTTTTCATTGATGAAAACTGAACTCTTGAAACTGCAGGCAATAGGATGCCTAAGGCAGCCAAGCAAATCAGAGTATGGTGCATGGGGTGACTTTTACTACTCTTGCTATTTAAAGTCCTATTTTCTTGAGCTTATTAGCTACTAGTGATCCCTAAGGAAAAATACAATTAAAACTTAATCATACCAAAAGCTGAGGTTCTTCTGATTCAGCGAACTTGTAATCTTTTATATTTAGCAGTTTACTTGTAAATGTCTTAGTACTAAGGAATGCAAGATGCATAAATTAGCTTGGGTTTGCAATAACACTGCTCCTCCAAACTCAGATGGCACATTTTGTCTATGTGTCTGTAAGACTTTAAGGAATTCTGACTTGCAGCATTTTTTTTTAATTTTTTTTTACATCAGAGCAGAACTTTTATTCCCTTCCCCAACCATATTGCACAACCTCCTAAACCCAGCCCTGTTCTCTGCAGAAGATTCAGACAGTTAAAAACAGTTCAATGTGAAGAATATAAACAGGTATTAAAGAGACTCTGTGCATAGAGTTGTGAAAGTAACACTAAGAGAAAATTATTTGAAAGGGATCTTTTTAAAGTTTTAAGGTTGGCTGAAATCCCAAACCGTCAAAAATGCTTGTTTTGAGGAAATTAGATTTTTCATTTAAAAAATATGAAAGTGAAATGTTTCTACTGGAAAAAAGTACTTCAGTCAGTTCAGTGTGAATACTTTCGTTAATGTTTGTGTACTGTTTTCACTCTGAAAGCTTTTTCTAGAAAGCTGTTTCACACATCTCTTCTGTGATAGGACTAAAGTGTAGAATGACTGTAAAAACACAAAACTTTTTCAATATTATTACATTGTAACACAGGGCACAGCTCCCCTTTGCCTGCCTTGGCTTTTTCCAGCCAACCTCTGATGGGAACCTGGGGCAAATGCTACCCCATCTATTGCTTTGATCACACAGTAGATCAAAACCCAAGAAGCACATAAAACGTGTACCGTACAATGAATCACTCGGTATTTCCGTTCTTTTTGATGCAAACTAGAATTTTATTGTTTCTTGGCATAACAGAAGGGAAATGGCACCGGTCACACCATTCTAATCTGAACATTTGAACTTGTGACTAATTGTGTTAGGCTAAGGTAATTATCTAGTTAACTTTACGACTGCTTAAATTAAGAAAAAGAGAAATTTCCAACTTGAGAAACTTATTTCACTTCCTGGTAAAAGTTCTTGTTTCAAACGAGCCTTGTTTACAGTAATTGACAGGTTTTTGACTAATTGGAATAGGAACGTATTTGAGGTCTCAATTTACTTTCTCTACCACGTTTCCTTAAATCCTGGTCTGTTGAATTGACACTACTCAGGTTTCCACATCCAGTCTCAGTAGTGAGGAAGCGTAAACAATCATCTTCAGAATCAAAACATCTTCTTCACTAAGGTGTTTTTAAGATACAATTTTCTCAGCCTCTGTTTTTAATGTACAAAAAATATGTGCCTGTTTGCAGGAATAAAAATCTGGGAGTAAAGTTGGATTTTGATCATCAGAAGAGCCATGAGCTTTTTAAAAACTAGGATTTTCAAAATAGTTTGGGAAAATAGTAGTTCAAAGGGAAAAATAATAATAAAAAAATACAATGGAAAAAACAGCTTTGTTATTATTTTTCATAGTGGGAGTTTAGAATAGCATCCTTACTAGCCACACTCTAGGAAGAAATACAATTAAAAGACTCAGAGAGAGTCTTTTACCTTTAGTAATTTTAATCAGTGATACATTTCCATAAACACATTTTTTCTGTAAACAATTTGCAAAGGAATGTATTTCATGCTGTTTTAACATGCTGAGACCCAACTTTATTCTGATACATTCAGGTCTTTTAAAACAACTGAAATAGGACCCATTCTGTGCTTGCTGGAGGGTACCATGTCACAAAGATTATAAAACTATAAACGACTGCATTCTCCATATGACTGGCCTTGAGACATCTAAAATTACTTATTATTAGACAGTTTGCAAATAACCCTTTCAAATCTTTCATCTCATTAAAGCCGTATGTCGTTGGTTACCATACAAGCTGTAACCTCCTGCTTATCCTGTCTTAAATACCTGTCTGATTTTTTTCCGCTGGTGTGACAACGTGGTTCTTGGAACTGTTTTGAAAGTTAAATTTAAAACGGCTTCTCCACCCCTGTGTGTGGTCTTGAGCTCCAGGTGTATGATCACAGAGCTCGTGATGTCAGAGATGTTTTGACACAAGGGAAAATTTGGCTTCCCCTGATCAGTAGGTTTGTTCGCCCCAGCTAAAAGGGAACTAAAGGGATGCTCCTGCCTGTAGAAAGACCCTTATGTCAAGATTTATCTGATCTCTATCAGAAATATTCATAGGTAGGTACGTAATAACACTGTTTCCTTGCAAAGGCTTTTGATAACGAGAAATTAGATATAGTAAAGCAGGAAGAATCTTGCTCTTTCACTGAAAAAAAAAGAAAAAAAAGAAGTGTGTCTGTATGAAGAAATTCAGCTCCAGTGATGGTAAAAAAGAGTTCTTTGGAGCTGGAATATTTCTTTCAGCACTTAGACCTTCAGCTCTGCATCCCAAACTGCTGGCTTTTCAATTTGTGTTAGGTGATATGCCCCCTAAAATAATATCTACAAAACAGATACACCTTCACAAATCTACACATGATTAATTTCATATTATTCTTCTGTCGGCTGTGACTCTTTGCACCTCCCTGAAAGGAAGGTGTAGCCAGGCGGAGTCAGTCTCTTCTCCCAAGTCAAAGGTGATAGGACAAGAGGAAAAGGCCTCAAGTTGTGCCAGGGGAGGTTTAAGATGGATATTAGGAAAAATTTCTTCACCAGAAAGCTTATTAAGCATTGGAATCCCAGGGAAGTGGTGGAGTCACCATCCCTGGAGGTCTATAAGACGGACAGACATGGTGCTTAGAGATATAGTTTAGTGTTGGGTTTTGTCAGTGTTAGATTGGTGGTTGAACTAGATGATCTTAAAAATCCCTTCCAACCCAGACAATTCTGTGATTCTGTGACTGATTTTTTTTTATAGTCTCTCCTTAAATCCTGAAGGGCTGCTTTATCATAATGGGTCCCATGTAGGTTATGCTCTGGCAGCCAGAAATGATCTGCACCTCCCAGACACACGGGCACATGCAGAGAGCACGAAGTGGGGCTAAGCTGCTGAATCACTCTGGGAACTCAAGGTTTCCAAGACTTCTTTCAGGTGCAAAGAACCTAGTTCAGTTACAGTATTAGCATTTTCTCTTCTCCTTCTATCACAGAAGCATCGGGGAGGGGAGAAATCCAAAGACCACTAGCAATAACAGATAAATAATTTGATAGTCCAAGTGCACAGAGCAGCAGTATCCTGTCCATAAAAAAAAAAAAACCCAACCCTTCCTGTGAGAAATCCTGTTTCCCAGGTTACATTAACTTGCAATAAGAGTGAAATGTGCTACTGATTGTCGCTGATTATTGCTTTAACAAGAAGTTTCACCACCTCTTCTTATGTGAGGACACTTTATCAGGATTAGATGTTTGGGTTCTTTTTTCCTATCTCCCATTTATAATGGCCTTAAGCATCCCCTAAGTTCTAATTTTTAGAATTTATATCCTTTCATTTATTTTTACTGCCCTTTTTGGCATGGCTTTAGGCTGTGATGGTGTCCTCTTGGTTATAATGTCTTGCTGTTTTTCTGGCTTCTGCTAAACTGACCACCAGCACAACGTTTTTCCTGTTTTATTATGGTTTGTTTGTTTATCTGTCTTATTCTGTGTCTATTGAAGGACAACAGACAAATCAGCAGAATTCCTGCCTTTTTCTATCAAATCCACCTTTCAGCACCTGCATCTCCTTTCATTGTCCCTTAGGTTATCATGCATCAATCTGTGTGTGTGCATGCATCCATACATTTATAGATATATATAAAAATACACATGCATATACAGAATATTTAGGAAAAATCCTGGGTTTGTATGTAGCAATGTAGCAATTGGATCAGTGAATGTTTTCAAACAAAGAGAAGAAATAAAAATAAAGGTGCCTTTTAAACTAACAGATGTTAATTTCTGCGGTTTTCTTGTAGCCTTCTATACAAATATCCCCAGAATTTATAAA
>VXBJ01002051.1:383614-418654 GCA_013400055.1 Nycticryphes semicollaris | reverse complement strand
AAAAAAAAGAAAAGTAATTTAATTGTTAATCTAAATGTTCCGTGAGTCAATTGGACAAAAACTCTTTCCTTCACAGATTTATCCAGTGTCAAAATGTTGTGCCCTACATGTTTAGTGCTAGGAGGTGGGGGGGGGGTTATTGTTTTATTTCTTTATTTGTAGAAGACTCTAATTTTATTTTGTATCAAGTTTGCCTTTTTTGCCTTGCATTTTGTCTGTCTGTGACTATATGGAAAATGAATGTTTAAATATTAATACAATAGCGTTATGTACTTTGAAAAGCAATACAGGAATAAATGATAGGACAAGATTTAAGACAAAGGAAAATTAAGAACAGCTCTTCCAGTTAGAGTTCCATGTATACAAAAAGCAAGAGCAGCAGTGAGGGGTATTTCTGTTAATTGATTTCAGTCCATCACCATGTTTATTCGAAGAATCAGCAAGTAGCAACAGCTAGCTAGGAAAAAACTTGGAAATCAAATTTTTTATGACTTTTTATTGAATTAGTGACTTGACCATTGTCGTGGAACTGACTGGGCTCCACCAGGGCACAAGCTGTTTCCCTTCAAAACAACCTGATGGGAATGATTTCTTTTGTTCCACTACTGGATTTGACCTCGTGTCCCAGCGGATTGTCATGTTCTGTGTGAGTGACTTCCTCCCTCTCCCTCTGTGCACGTGTGCGTAGTTAGTGATTCTGTCTATTAGACTAACCAAGTAAACAGTGTTTGCCTTTGGGGAGCAGAGATATGACACTGGCAGTGGTCTGCAGTTGTTCCCTGTCACTGCTGTTTTGGGGTGGGTTTTTTCCCTTGTTTCTTTCCTAAAGTTGTGCTTTGTTTGATGAAGGAAAACATTTTTTGCCTGGAGTAAGGTGTAATAAGCCAAAATTTATAAAACTTGCTTTAATGTTCTATTTTAATTACGACCAAAGTTCTACAATTCAGATTTTTTTTAAAAAAAAGCAACTTTTCTTTTCTAGGAATTGTTTTGTTTATTAGTTAAATTGTGGTATTTTCACATTCTTAAAGATTCTGACAGAACTTTGACTATCTTCTTCTATATGTGAATAGTACATTTGCTCAATAACTCCAGGCACGCCACGAGCTTTCTTTGAACCGTAGGGATTTCGGTATGTACCTTCTGCCAGGGGATTTTCTCATCTGTCATGGGTTTCTGGAAAACTCTTCTGGCCAAATCCATGTGATCAGAACTGTAAAGGAGCACATGAGACTGCTCTGTTTGCTCCTGAAAGCCACAGAAACGGGGTTTGATTCAGACATTTGCTAAGACTTTTACTGTTATCAAGTCTGTTAGGTGAAAAACACATGAACATAAAATAAAATTAATTCCTAGGAGCGTGCTTGACAATAAATATCATTCCTTAGCCATTATTAACCTAAGATGTCTGATTAACTTAAGCTTGGATTCTTTACCTAACATATTTCTGGCTGTTACTTCTCCACTTCTACTTGTTTATCACCACCCTCTTCTGCAGACAAAATAGGAGTAAAAAGGGCTGAAGATAAGACCCTTTTCTGCTGTTCTAATGCAGCAATCATATTTATAGCCCCCATGAAAGCATGTCTTCTCATTGTCCCTATTTTCATACCTGGCACCAGCTTTGTAATTATTTTACTCACTTCTACCCTTCTTCTTAAGATCCGGTAATCAATATTTCATTTGAATGTCTAAATTCCTCCCCTTCCTCCTCATCTTACAGCTGCTTGTCCCTCTAGAGGCTCCTGAATGTGTAGTCTTCATGCTAGATTCATAACAAATCTTATTCTGTAAGCATCATTTAAAGACAAAATACGCCTTTACAAATGGGGACGGTGGAAATGCGGTGTCTAATGAGAGTTTTTCTCCCCTGTCTGCACTCTTGATTTTCCTATTCTCTTTTCAGACACTACACCGCAGCACAGTGATAAAGATTTCCCATGAAATCTCAATCACTCACTCTACCTTAATTTTCCATCATTTGATTCAAGGTCATTTCCTGTGGTCATTATCTGTCCAACTTGTCTTCTGCTATTCCGTATGCATTTTAAAAAGCTTGTCTTTTCCACAGGAGATTTCATGTGTGTTCGTTAATGTATCACATTTCTCTAAATCAGTTCAATTCATTAATAATTACGTTATTGTTCATGAAGTGAAATCTTCTTTATCGCTGTCCTACTGTTTATACATTGGAGAAGGCCACTGAGGATTTAAACATAATCAGTCTGCACTGCAATGTAATTCTAGTATTCAAAATAGTAGCTTTAAAAAGAGAAAAAAATCCTTCATGAAAGCATAGATCTTTTTTAATTGTGTACAGGGTTTTTTTTTTGGTAAATACTTTGCTTATTTTACGTATGAAACCAATAAAGTAAAATAAAGAAAAATAAACAAAAGAAGACTTTAAAAAGCACTGAAACTGTCCAGTTTTGTGGAGAGAGTTCCAGTCAAGCAATATATTTGGTTATTTATCTTAAGAAAGCTGTACTTTTACTCATTAAGAAAATAAGAAAGGTCAGTTTGCTTTGTTCCTGGATCTTGCAGTGAGATATCTCATCCATGTTACCTAGAGTATAAATAGTATCTAAACGACATGCATTGCATATTTATGCAAGAAAGAATTTTTTATTAGTGTACATACACATATTGACACACAGAGAGCTCTTAAGGTGTTCCTGTAACATATACAGAACTATGACACCTGGAAAACAGGCAGTTTGGCTGTTTCAATAAGTGTTTCTTTGATGTTGACCAACTCCTAAGTTGTTTGTTTGTTTGTTTTCTTGGTGTTTTTAAATAATTAAACCTTTGTGCTTTAAATATTTTTCATTACTGGTCTGTGTGTGTGTAATATAAATCCTTCATACTAAGAAATTTTGCACAACAGGTGGAAGGTTAATGCAATACTTTTGGATTGCTCACATAAGCAGTTTATCAGTAGATTTTCTGCTTGCACATACTGTGCAAATATATGTTAGGAAAATAGTGTGCTAAAGTACAAAGTAGAATAATTTCCAAAAATAAGTAAAAAGGTGCCAGCGTTAAAACTCTACAGAATAAAAAAACAGAGATTGATGACAAGATCCATGTTTCTTGTAGCTAATTTTGGTGTTAAAGCATCAAATTGGGATTTTTTTTCACTCTTTTCAATAAAACCTTTGAAAAAAATATAGGTATTTCTATTAGAAAATATACAACTTAAAAAAAAAAACCAACAAAAAAGTTTAGATTTCTTTGAATTTGCTCTTATTGTTTTCAACCAAAATTCTAATTTGTCTTTTCTAGTCACTTTGTGGCCTTTCCTTCCCCAAATTATGTAATCAAAAAAATGTACTGTTGTTTACCAGTAGCAGAACAATTACAGAAAGCGTAAAAATAGACTTTGACTACTTTGAATAATTTTTGTAATACTCAGAAGAAAACACTGATAAATTAAATATCTGATGAACATTTCATCACTAAGTATAGAGTAATAGTCTTTTGCCCCCTTTCATGAGGCTGAAGCAGAAGTAGATTAGCACTAATTAAGAATAAATATTTAGATTTGTGTAAGATGGGAGATTGTTTTTTGCTGAAGTTATGAGGGAAATATTGATCATCTTGCTTCAGGATATGAAATAGTTACCACTAGAGGCGGAGGAGGAATTCTGTCCTACTCTCATGGTAGAGTGGTGGCCCTTTCCGTCTTCTTCGGAGAAACCAGTTAGAGGTCACTGTCTGAATCAAGGTGCCAACTGGAATTGATGGGCTGTCATTATTTTCAGTATTTTAGATAATTTAGTGCAGAAGTATTAACTGAAGTGAAGAAAGATCGTAGCATTCCATTCATTGGTTATTTTTTATTTATGTCATTTGAGTCCTTCAACCTTACTAGAAAAATTCTGTTTCTCAAATTGTTGCTTTGGATTGAAAGAAAGAAAATGGAGCAATGCAAAATAAAACTGCTAACTGTAAGTCTCTCCAAACTTCTGCAGATGTATAAGCACTTTTACACAGAATTTGAATAGGAGTAAAGTCAAGGAATTGGCTACAAAGAAAGCACATGAGGAATGTATTCCCACTGTCCTTCTAGGAGAAGAGCTGCCTTTTGTCTGCTGTAAGGTGGCTCTACATATGATGGGAGCTTGACAGCAAAAAATCTGTCTTCTCTATCTGCCCGAGGAGTAGACTTTGATTTTGTTTCCAGAATTTGGTCTTGTTTGGTACCTTGTGCTGAAATTCCCAACACATTGGGCAGATGGGTTCCTCTCTTCTGCTTGATCTCCTAATAGTTCCTAGTTGTCATAGGTAACGGAGAGAGACAACCGAGTACCAATAGTTAATGGCGAAAGATGATCTAGTGCAAATCATAGCAATCTGTAATTTATGAAACTTTTTGGTTTGGTGAATCCCATAATTCATCTTGTGAAGACAAATCCTTTAAGAAATGTCATGAAAGGGTTCGAAGACAGTATTTATAGCCTTATGTAATATCTAGTCACAACCTACTGAATAATACTGCTATTACCACTTTGTTTTTACCTTTCTTCCTCTGTAGCTTGTTCTCCAGCATTAAAGTTCAGAGGGTAATATGAAAATGAAGAGTGGAATTATGAGGTTGATTTGATTTTATAGGAAGAAAGAAAATGAAGTTGGATTTTTCTCTCTATAACCTATTTTGGTATGGTATAGCAGTTGCCAAACTACATTGAGTCTATTCCAGCAACCCTTCAAATGTTGTGCACGTAAATCTATGTTAATGATATCAAAGAATATGAATATAAGAAAGAAACTCGTAAAAATTCAGTATATTTGCTTACATTACCTGTAAATAATCCCTGGTTCTAGAAAGTTCCGTTATGAGATCATTAATGCCACATAAAAGAGTTATCTGTAAGGCTTAGTGATTCTGTGCAGAGCATGTCATTGTCATTTACTCAAAAATCGGTACAGCTACAGTGACAGTGAGTGTATTTTAGAATGGGGGAGTTGCCTTGTTTTTTGAGAAGTACCTGCTGAGTTACAGACCATATATACAACCACCAAACCCCACCTACTTTATTCCCTTTTGCTGTCACATCTTAGAAAATCTTATCAGCGTTACTGCATTATTCTTACTCCAAATTAACTAGTGGCTGAAACAGCTGAAAAGGGATGCTGTGCTTCCAAACCAAAGAATAAATTTTCTGTTGCTAAAAGCAGAGGTTGGTTTCTTACGTTGCTTTCTTTTATTTTGTTTTTCTGTGGCTTTTATTTTGGTTTTCTGGAGCAATTGTGCATGGTTTCTAATGTGCTGTCTTAGATTCCTGTGCCTGCTGGTGCGTAACCTTTAATTGCCATCCAGTCAAAACATAAAGAAGCTTACTGGTTAGGATAAATCTGTTTTCTTGCAGAAAATATTTTAATAATATGTAAGTGTTCTTTTATACAAGTGTTGTTGAATCCACTCTCCACAGTATTCACGCTTAGCATGGAGGATCTGCTATGGGCTGTATTTTTCTAAGCACACTAAACGGCTTTATGATTTTAATACTTAGCAAGTTATGAAGAAGTTAGTTAATGCTTAACGATTTTAAAAACATGAGGATTGAGGGAGCCATACATTATTATAGGCTGTTGGGAAAACACTCAAATAGGAATGCATTCCATTAGAAGACTTCTGTTTGTTTAAACTTTTCAGTGTTACTAATGAAGCTAATTTTGGGCAGTTTCAGGAGCAAGAATCAGTCCAGTCTCGAGAAATATCAGCGCCGCTATGTGGAAATTTTGTGGTTTTTTGCAGTCAGTGGCAGATGTTAAGAGGACTCAACTGAATGATTTCTTTTTCTCCCTTGTGAAACAAAGAATGCAAATATTACCTGTACGTGTATCACAAACCAGACATACAATAACAGGATAGATTCATAGCTTTTTTAAGATTCATAGATTTTTTTTCTTTAGAGTCACAGCTGTTTTTTTAATATGCAGCATGAATAGAAATTACTGTTTTGCTGGATTTGTGATAGAAGCCTGAAGAGTTAGCACTGCTACACTGAAAATTAAGAGTGAGTTTATGCTTTCCAGCAAATGCTGCACCTTTGTCTTGGGCACTTTTGAACTCTCATTCCCTTTTAATTAATTAAGTCAATTTTAATTTCCTTACCTTTTCCAAATAAGAAACTCCAGGGAGCACTTTCAGGAAATTTCATTTACTGCATATTCCCTGTTATCAACCCCATTAGACTGAATAAAAGGCAGAGAATGCAGTTTGGCTTTCATTACTTGCTATAACCTACATTGTCATAGAACGGAAGCTGCTCTTTTGACCTTGTTTGCTCAAACCCTGTTTCAATTCTAGGTATAGACCATGTTCTGTGTTGTGCATCCCCCTTCTCAAATCACACTTGATTTCAATGCTTCAATCCACATTTAATTCATTTAGATACAATACTCTTGACTCAATACTTTCGGGTACATCCCACCTTGAGCATGTATAACAAACCTCTTCATGCTGTTTCCATGTCCTCTGAATAACTTGGGATAAATATTTGGGAGCCGGGCGGTGTTACAACTTTGGGGTTTAGGTTTATTATACCCTTAGATAAGTGCCATTATCTTCATATTAATTTTCAGTCAAAGCAGGGAATGTATCAATTTACAGTGATCCAAATGGATGATGCAATTTAAATGCTTGTGACAGATAAATAAAAGAAATGAACCCACAGTGCATCTCGTCACTGAAGAGTAAATCTGAGAGACCTCTGTCCTCATGTCCGGGGAGAAACTTTCTGCATATGCTTTCCTGATTCTCCTGCCAGGAATTTAGTCTTAGTGCACACATTTAATCACAGGTTAGAGACCTGAGAGCCTACAAAGTCTCTTTCTTGGAGTGAAACCACTCAAGGAATCCTTCAGGTTTACAATTGGCTTGAATTCGCTTTGCTTATTTCCCTTTTCCCCTGCTGAACTGCATCTTTGCTTCTAATTAATTCAGATAGTAGTCTTAATAGTCTGCTTTTGAAGACACACAAGTTAGTTTGCCAAACTAGTTTATCTTCTTGTACTTCATGCAGCTGTTTGACTTAATATCAGGTTAAACTGCACACTAAACTGACTCAGGGTGTAGCTTTTAAGTGGCTCCATCTACTGACCCACATATTTCTTACTGATCTGTACAGCAGCAAATATGCCTGATGAGGTATCTAATTGCGACTAATACTTTAATTCATTACAGCTGAAACTGGATATGATGGCCTCTGGGGGAAAATGGTTAGAATATTATGAGTTACTATATTCCAAAAATCCATCATTTAGAGACACTAGCTTCACCATTTAGAGAGGCAGAGAATTCAGACTGTTTGACTCGATGGCCATAGGCAACAGCAGATATATATTGGTGTTCAAGAGGCTTTGGGATGCTGGAAGAAGGACATGAGCCAGCAAAAATTCAAAAAAACGTGAATTGCAAGTAACAGAGTTAGAACAAATGTAACTGAATGTGCTAGGAATGTCAAGAAAGGCAATGAAAAAAAGCAATATATAGTTGTATGATTTACAAAAAAGTGTTTGCTTTGCCATTCTCTTGACCAAGGCTGGCTGGTTATTCCCAGGAACCGTGGCAGATACAGTACCTGAGTCTTACGGGATGCAGCATCCTTTATGCCAGCATTGGAAAAGATAAACAATAAGCAAACCAACAGCTGAGCTTAAGATAGAGTGAAAATGCATTGAAATAGAAATACCAATTTATGCATGCTAGCATATAAGTAGTTGTCTTCACAGGCACACTAAATAAAACTCACCAAGAAGTCAAGGAAATCATGCAGAAGTCCTCTACCTGTCCTCTACCGTACCTTGGTGCTCTTCTGGGTGCAGGGTGTTTCAGTCTGATTACACCTGACTTCCTTGTTGTTACCCACAGGCTTTCATGGACTAATTTTTGAAAGTCACCTAGCAATTTGATTCCATCAGCCTTCATTTATGCTGTCCTCTAATTCTGGAGGCATTTTTATGCCTTTATCATGTGCATACAACAATGCAGTATCTGACAGACATGGACATCCAGATATGCTGACTGCGATAAGGTGCCATTTAAAAATACTTAAACTTCATTAAAAAAAAAAAAAAAAAAAGGCCTTGGAATTCAGCAGTAATCCTGGAGCATGGCCAAAAACGTCAAGAAACGTCAGTGCTTGTAGCTTGACAGATGCTTCAGGTTATGACAGAACCAATTCTGTAGACTTTATATTGCCGTATGTGTGTGACATATGTACATATATATGTTATATATATATATGTGATACATATCTACTTGAAAGGACATTGTAGAGAGGTTGGTGCTGGTCTCTTCTCACAGGGAATTAGCAATAGAACAAGAGGGAATGACTTCAAGCTGCAACAGGGTAGGTTTAGGCTGGATGTTAGGAGAAAATTCTTCCCAGCAAGAGTGGTCAGACCCTGGAAGGGGCTGCCCAGGGAGGGGGTTGAGTCCCCATCCCTGAATATGTTTCAGAGTCATTTAGATGTGGTGATGGGGGATCAGGTACGCAGGGGAAAACTTTGTGGAGTGGGGCTGATGGTTGGACTCGATGATCCCAAGGGTGTTTTCCAACCTGAATGGTTCTATGATTCTACATTATCTTATTTTTTTGTTTCCTTTCCCTAATCCCCTCTGTTACTATCTGTTGGCTTCTCAGGGTGAATGTATTCACACACAAAGCAAAAAGTGATTCACGTGCCTATATGATTTTCTATTTTATAATATGTATTTCTGTATAGATAGTCATATATTAAGTGTTTTAGAAAAGCAGCAGCAACTGAGAACACTCATCCTTGTGTTTATGCTCATTCAGTTTTTCAGCAAAGACAGGATAATCTTTTCATGGAATCTGTTTTAATTGCACTCAGCCATGGATAGTTAGAAAAAGAGCAAAAGAACAGACCTACTTTCCTTGGCTTCCAGAAATCTACATCTTAGGGAGAACAGTGAGCTGGAATTTGTGTATTTCTAATTCACTAGACCCTTCACAAATCTTTCTGCTGTTAATTAGCCTGTGGAAGGTATGTTCTTAGTATTTCCCATGCCAGGACAGGCACATTTAGAGGGTAGCAATGGAGGTTTCCTTCGATCTTACTGGATTTGTTGGCTTACTTTTAGTATTTGTGTTGTAATTACAGTTACAGTTCCTGGTTTTTTGCACATGTATAAGCTACTGTAGTTTTTATTTTGCAGTAAAAAGAGCAAAAAGAACGGTTAGCATCTGGCAACCACACCTTGATTCATCCGAGCCCCCAGAGTCTTGGTATGGTGCATTAATTTTTCAGTTTGTAATTTGCCAGCTGCATTTAATGGAACCAATTTTCATTACATCTGTTCTATGGTTCAAAGAGCTCTTTTAGTTGCCAAAGGGGGCCAGCTTCACATAGATTCAGAGAGGGTGCTAATACACTGTATCTTGAAGTATTAGATAACTAGGGATGGGTTTATAGCAAACAGATTATTTTTTTTACAGAGGCAAATTCTATATTCATGAATTCTCACTATTAGAATTCAAATTTAAAGTGCTTAAGTCTCTTCCTCAGGAGCCATATATTGATTTTCATGTAATTTTCTTCATAATGCCTTCTGATTACTTATCTTTTGAATCAACAATATATTTCTGTTTATTGGTGAAAGAAGACATAATTATACCTGAGTAAATCCTGGTTTTGAACTAAGAATAGTTCAGAAAAGTTTTGTAAGGAAATACTAAAGGATATGAGCAATAACTGTGTAATTTTCAGCACTAAGACAAGGCATTTTTTATACCAAAACAAACTCACATTACCGGGACAACCCCCCCACACCTTGTGCATAATTTTAATCTTCATAAAATGTGTAGCAGTTGTATGGTATTAAATTCAAGATTCCAATTGACAGCAACTTTCAATGAAAAGGTTTTTCCTCATGGGCTGAAGAAAATTTGAAATGTTCTACTACACTTTGAAGTTCTAAAGCATCAGCCATATGAGAATTATAAAGCATTAATCCTGAAGAGTTTCCACCTGACAGTCATGAAATAGCATACCTGTGTGAAAAGTGACTCAGTTTTACTTCCTCAGGCAATACTTTCCTTTTTTGCTGCTGCTTCAGAAATATCATGCATCATGTCGTAGTGAGAAGATGGCCTTGGAATGACTGGATCCCTTTGAAATCACTGAAGCCTACAGTATCAGTGTTTTTATCTAAGGCGTTTCAATGACATTTGTAAAAGTTGTTTATTCTAGGAGTTTCATTCCAGTTTGATAAGCCTTGTGAAAGTTGTTCCAAGAAAGTAATCAAGAAGTTGTTTTCAGTCTGTTGTTTTAAACAGTTGTTTCCTGTAAGGCTAAAAACTTAATAGGAGCAAAAGAATTAGGGGGATTTCAGATGTGATGTAAGAATGTTACACGCGAGTTAATGTATGCACAATACTCACTTTCTCACCGTTTCACTGGCTCATTTGCTATCAGTGGGATTATCTCCTGGTGATTTCAGTCAAGATCGGGGCCTAAAATAACAGATTATAATTTCCGGAAAAATTCCTTTTCTTGTCTGTAAGGTAGTTTTTTTATGTTTTTTTTCAGAAAGACAAAAGCACACGTTTGTTTTTCCTCTTTGACTTTAGTCATACACCTGTTCTGCTTCAAAAAAGTGATATTTGAAGACTCTTGTTTTTTCTCTCTATTGCAATAATTGTGCATCATAGAATCCCAGGTTGGAAGGGACCTCAAGCATCCTCTGATCCAACCTTTCTTGGCAAAAGCATGGTCTAGACAAGATGACCCAGCATCCTGTCCAGCCCAGTCTTAAAAGTGTCCAATCCACTTCCCTGGGGAGGTTATTTCAGTGGTTGATTATTCTCAGTGTGAAAAATCATCCTCTTTTGTCCAATTGGAATCTCCCCAGGAGTAACATACCTATGAACCTTTGTCTTTCCCATGTGACTCCTTGTAAAAAGGGAGTCTTCATCTGCATTGCAGCCACCCTTTAAACACTGGAACTTGGTGATAAGGTCTCCCCTAAGCCTTCTTAAGGCTGAGCACACCCAGTTCTCTCTTTCCTCATATGATAGCTGCCTAGTCCTTGGATTATCTTGGTGACCCTTCTTTGGACCCTCCCCAGCCGGTCCCCATCTTCTTTGGATAATGGGGACCAAAACTGAACACAGGATCCCAGCTGTGGCCTGACCAGTGCTGAACAGAGTGGGATAATGACTTCTATATCTCTGCTGGTGATGCCCTTGTAGATGCAGCACAGCATTCTGTTGGTTTTCTTTGCCACAGCAGCACACTCTTCACTCGTAGAGAGCTGCTTGTCCACAAGGACCCCCAGGTGCCTTTCCACGTTGACCACTTCAGCAGGTCAATCCCAGCCTGTGCTGCACTCCTGGGTTCTGTTTCCTCAGGTACAAGACTTCACGCTTGTCCTTGTTGAACTTCATGAGGTTCTTGTGTGCCCACTCCTCCAGCCTCTCCAGATATACTTCGTTTTGCAAGAGATCATTCTAAGAACACTCTTGCAATAAAGCAGGAAACGGGTATCCCTGACTGTTCAGTGATGGAAGGAGCACTAACGTGGGAAGTTTTGTTTATGTTCAGCAATAAGCTGAAGGCAACGAGGGACCTGTCTCCCAGCACAAGCAGGATCGGTCTCAAGCTTGCCATGTGCCCTCCATTTAGGCTTTACACTGGTCATTTTGTAAAGTCGGCTTTTTAGGCTTTTTAAACAGGCAATTTCTTATTCCAGGTGAGAGGGAAAAAACCTAACAAACAGTCCTCCAAGGATTCTAATTTTTCCTCTCTTCTCATTACATGGACTCATAAGAAAAGGAATCTTAGCATTTATTACGCGCTCTGGCAAACAGCAGGAGAGTGATGTTTCCCCCTTCCCCTGTCTCCCCTGGTTTATTTTATATCCTAAGCTAATGATCACATTTACATTTTCCAAAAGTAAAATCAAGTCCTTGCAGGGGTTGGTGGTATTTTTTTGTCACTGAAACATGCTGAATGGGGGGTTGACCATGAGTTACCCATTATGAAGTAAATGTACAAAAATCCTTGGGAGAAGGAAGGGGCAAAGGGAGGGGTGAAGAAGGACACTCGCTCCAGGGCTCTGTTTCAGCTGCAAGATTTGGTGTCACAGAGTTTGTACGCCAGGAAATGCGGGGAAAGAGCAAGAACAACCTCAGAAGGGGAACAAAAGCTTCTCAAGTGGTTTTGTGTTGCATTAATTGGTATGGAGAATTGCTCCATATTCACTTTAAATTATAATTCGGTACAAAAGAAGCAGCTGGAGGTGTCTGGTACCCTGCGCATTGCCACAACTGGAGACTAACAAAATAGGAAAAGATTATAGAACCTGGTGATGTAAAATGAATTTTACTAGGTTTCACTGAACCACTTGAGCTTTCCTGTGCACAAATGCAATTTAATTCCTTCCCACATCTCTGTATCTCCTATTTTCATTTCCTGGTTTCCTTATATTTAGATGTACCTGGAGTTAATTGTTTATGTACAACGAGAGTCAAAATATTTCCATTGCAAAAGCAGAAAAATAGCTGCATGTGTAAAAGGACAGGTGACACATTGACATAGCAAAGGACAAATCATTTTTCAAAAGATAGTCATTTGGAAATGTCTTTTTTTTTTTTTTTTCTTTTCTGCTACCGAATAAAGCACCAAAATTCTGACATCCCACTCTTTCTTGAGATCTGGCTTTACTACCTGAAAGGCCACCATGCAAACCTCCCGTGTCTCTCTTCAATTCTTGGCCCCATCCATCATTTCACTCCCCAACCTGTAGATGGCTTAGATGGTGGGGGCAAAGTGAGGGAAAAGCAGAATTTGAGATTTAATTTTTAGGCTCCATATGAAACGTCAGGATTCTCACATCCTGAGTCCCTGAGGCTTGTGTGTGGATGATACTGCTGAAGCTAATCCTTTTTTTGCATACTAGGCTGAATTTATTTGGTCTGCTATTTTTAATTTAATTTTAATTTTCATTTAATTTAACAAATGAGGTTGCCTAAATAGTCTTCAAGGTACTGTCCTTCCCAAGGCTTGCCCGTTACTCCTTTCATCATTTGCTGCCACTATTAGCGGAAAAATGATTTTTGGTCCAGACTGAGACAAAAGCTTCCTTCCAAAAATCTTTCTTCTGTTTAGTGAGTCACTTTCCCTATTTTCTATTAGCTTTCACTGTGCTCCCCTGGCTCCCCTGGGCCTGAATGCACCCCTATCCCCTTTCACCTCTCGTGGAATACTCCTTTTTGTGTCTTATTTGATACAAGAGTTGGCATTTGTTAAAGAATGTGGTCTTATGAAAATACTCCCTGGCTATCTGCATTTCTTTTCTAACTAATTTCTTTCACGTTTCAATTTGTTTTTCCAGCCCAGAGTAGGCTACAGAACTTACACCACAGAATAAGGACATAAAGGGGAGATTTTGCCTGGTTTATGAATAGGAAGTGCATCATCGGTGGTACCAGAACTATTAATTTCCTTTGTGCATACGGATTAAAATACAATTTTCAGCAATATCCAAGATACCTGACAAAATTACTACCAAGAATTTCTGTTCTGCTAACTTTTCCATAAAAAATATGTATTAATTTTGCACGAGCACATTTAAATGGCGATGAAAGCAGTCATCTTTCTATATTTCTATTCCTTATTAGTACAGTTGCATGTAAACAACTATAATAGTTGGGACCAAATATGCAAGAAATTCATTTCTGCATAGTAACACCATGAGCATCCCATTGACTTCGGGAAGTTCAAATTGTATGACAACCCAGAATCTGTCCAATTAAAAATTAATTAGATTACTGTTAATATAGTTGATTAATGTTGCATATAAGGAATGCTGAAATAAAACATAGATTTAAATCATTGTATTATGTTTAAAAAAAAAAATCCTTCCTACTTTGATGGTGCAGTCTGTAATGGTGTTGCTCGGCAATATTTTAGTTCAGTTAAATGTCTCATTAAGAAAAATCAACTTGCTGATTTATCATTGCTTTGCAGAGTAAATTTTAATGAGTGAAATTTCACTAATGAGTGAAATCCATTTTTCAAAGAATAATTTTTCTTTTATGGAGAGTGAGTGCATTTGTAATAGGCAAGTTTGGATTCAAAATTATTATTGCTTCTACATCAGTTACTACTTACTGTATATAAGAAGAATACTTTCATGATATTTAAAACAATTATTCTTTATTTTAAATGTCATAATTTTTTGAAGTTTTTTTTAAATTGTTGAACTGCTACCTTCCATAAGTAAATAGCTTCTCCTTATCGTATATGTGAGTGAATTAATCCACATTTATTTGTTTATCTCAACTGAAAATTGCCAAGTTATTTGTACTAGACACAATACTAAAAAAATGTGGACTTTGCAGCCTTTTCCGTGGTGACTCAAGACATTTTCACAAGTGGTTTGAGATTTAGTCTTAACTTGAGTTATCACACATTTTGGTTTTGTTTTGGGGTTTTTTGTTTTATTTGCCCAAATATATACGTATCTTTAATTTGATGGAACTACACCCCTGTCATTGAAGCAGTGTATTCTGCAGTAGAGACCAAGAGGGTGTGCAAAGGAAAATCTTGTTCAATCTCTAGAAAAGAGGAATATTCCATTCTGTAGCCTAAGGCGGTTAATTTCCTGTGTGTTTCTCTTTTCACTGTAAGGGTGACTGTTCTTAAGGCTCATATGGAAGAGAAACATGTTGAGATTCTGGCGTACAGATTCACCTCTGTGTTACTGTTAAGGCGAGGTTTTAATTATAGGTAGACCATCTAACATTACAGTTAATTGCCTCCGATTGCTTTAGTTTCATTTCCTTGTAACTTAAGACAATTGTAAATCGTTCAGGCACAAGTTCTCTATTCCAGCCACTTTGAATCAGGGGACAGATAATAAATGGTTGAGGAAGATAAAATAGTTCATCCTCTGAATGAGGGGGATCTCCAAATTGCAAATGGTCATATAATTTAAAAGGTATTTGATTTTATCATTAGTTTAAATGCATGAATAAGTATTTATAGGTTAATCTTAATTTTTGCCTTTTACAGTTGTGAGTGCTTTAACATTACTGTGTTAATCCTAGTTAAATCTTGCATTTGGTTTCTATTTTTCTGATGTAACATGTTGTTTATAGTGGCATCACAACACACTAAGGGATTGGAAAATTATCTAATATATAGAAAGACAAAAGCAGGGTAGTTTTACGACAAAACAGAAAAGCAGGTAATAAAGGAACTGAAACATATCTTGTTAGTTCTAGTCTGTTTTTTCACATATATTTACTTATGTATTCATCTATTAATTTTATCCACACTATGAAGATACAGATGAAATAGAATAAAATAGTGGGTAGCTTAATAGGAAAAACGGGAATAAAAAAAAGCTATGGGAGGAAGAAGAGTATGACATGACATGAGAAGTGGGAGAGCAAGTGGGAAGGGAAGGAGGATGAGGGGAAGGCTGCTCTGTAACCCCTCTGTATTCCCCCACCCGTCGGTATCTCTTTTCTGAGACTGATGAGGCAGAAGGCTCTGTTCTGCTCTACCAAAGCACAAGTTCCAGCAGCTCAGTGACGATATTCAGGAGCTGATGGAAGAAGGAAACGTTCAGGAAAGCGACTGAGTAGTCTTGAAGATGCGCAAAAGAGCCTGTAAATTGCAGAGTCTCTGGTTTTATTTGGGTGAACCTGCTCAGTTGCCACGGCAGGTGATAGCTCAACTGCCTGTCGATATCTTATTGATATGAAATTGATCTTTAAGTATCTGCTCCTTAAAGCACAACATAACTATGCCATGTAGCTCCTTTTCAGTTTTACAAATCCAGTATCAATTCTCCAGTGTCATTTTTCATTATATTTCCCAAACTATGCTATTCTTTTTATATTTTCCTCAACACTGTATTGAAAACTATTTAAAAGACAATGCGATTCTCAAAGATCTCTTTCAATTAAAACCTGGAGAATAACGTGAACGAATCTTTCAAAATGGATCAAATCCTGGCATTTTGGATGAAAATTAGCATTTACATTTTGTTTTGTTTTTCTCTCTTCTGAAACAGATTTTCCTGTTTCAACAGTCTGTAGCCAGCAGTTAAGAAGAACACATTTAGACTAGTTTACAAAATGTGGGACAAAATGCTGGATTTTGGAAATAGGATAAGAACCAAAAAGAAAGCATCTCATTTTGAAGGACATATGATAAAAAATACCTATATTGAATTTCCTAGTCATTAAGAGAATAATGGCTACTCACATTTCCCAAACGCAGTCGTCCAATGTTTAGAGAAAATGACCAGACATAAAAAAGTCCTTCTTTTGTAAGTGCAGGCACTTAATTGACTGCTCTGATCATTAAAATAAATTAGACTACATTCTCCACAACTCCCCACGGAACTTTTATCTCAAGAGAGAATTGTAAAGCAATTCAGTCCTGCAATGCAAAACAGAATCCCATGTTTTCTCTACGGTGGCTTTGCCCAAGTATGTGTGTTTCTTTTTTCCCTTTTCTTTGGCCTGTCTTCCCCTAAACCAGATTATTTAAACTGTGTTCACTTTCTTTCTCTCCTCTTCAACAAGACAAAAGTTCAAAGTCTGCTTCAGTCTTGTGACTGTGTTTTTGAAGCTTCGACAAAATGTGATTTACCCAAAAAGTCTTCACTTTTTCTTACGGTGTAAGAGTTGTAGTTGGGGGTAGAAATTCTGGTAAGCTTTGTTTCCAAAGTGCCTCAGTTTTTGTGACTGTTTAGCTAATTTTGCATTCCACGTGTTAATCTTGTATTTCTCCTGGGCAAAGTCTGGTGCAGTAACACAGCTTTGTTTGTGTTACCGTCACAGAAGGCGGCATCATCGAGCAATTGTTGATGCCACCTTTCTGTTTCTATTGGATTTTCTGTCTTTTAATTTATTTTTTTTTTTTACTTATTATGAAAGAATCTGTGTCCACACAGCTTCTTACAAATTACTTTGTCTAAGGTGATCTTGAAAACTTTCTATTGGCTTTCTAAGTGCCATATAAATCTTAGAATAATAGGACTTGAAAGTATCTCAAGAGGTCGCTTAATCTTCTGCCAAAAGCAGAATCTGCTGTTCTTATGTCATTCCTGTCAAATGTTTTTCTAACCTGCTCTTAAAGACCTCCAACCACTTCAGGTAAATAATTATGGTGCTTTTCTATAATTATAGTTTGAAAGATTTTTAGTCTTTCTTGTTACAATTGAAATTCAATAAAGCTTACCCTGTCCAACAGGAACATGAAGAATATTTCCTTTCCCTTTGCTCATGCATTCTTCCCCCCCAAGTCTTTTTGTTTTTCTATATCTGTATTTTCTAGCACTCTTCGAGTTGTATCTTTCTCAAAACTGGGTTACTAACATTGGTCCCAGTAAGCACCTGCTATGTTACCAGTGTCAGAATGGAAGATTGATTTCACATGTCTTGCAAGCTGCTTTCCTATCATCGTTCCCCATCTGATCGCCTTTTTCATAGCAGTAAAATGTTTTTTGGCTCTTGTTGAGTGTGTGATCCTGTGTGACCCCAGATTCCCTTCTACAGAATTATCAGCAAAATAATCCCTGACACGCAGTTGGCCATTCTTGCCGAAATGCCATATCATCAATCAAAGGATTTGATCAACTTCTTGATCTCATCGCCTCTGCTCTGAGACACAGAAATAACTTTAATCATGAAAGGACACATGCTGAGCTTAATCTTTCATCTTAGGACTTCTGCAAAAGTATGAACATATCATATTATCAAGCCACTGCGATTTTCGTAATTTGACAGATTTTTTTGGAAACTGTGTCTTCTCTAACGCTCCCAAATAATTTCTGTTGGTTTTCAGCGATTCAAGGTTTTCATTCAGGGCAGTGTATAGACATGTATATCTTTATATATATGAACACTGTTACTCTTTTTAAGATCCTTATCCTACAGAAGTCACTTTAAAGAGAGACAGATAAAATGATAGTATCACCATGTTGTCAGATTTCTTAAAGGACTCTGAATATCAAGCATCAGTGTAATGCTTTTTCTTTTAATTACAGCTCCTCTTGTTTCTTTGAAGATTTGTTAATTTACTTTTTGAAATGCAGCTAGTAACCTTGGTACATTCCATATCAATGATGATACTTCATTGTATTGCTCAAAATAATTACAAGAGCAATTAGACATGTAATATGCAAAGACCAAAATCTCCAGATCTCTATGATTACGTAGAAAAGGTAATTGCAGGAGCAGAGAAATATGTCTTTTCTATGGCGTAGTTATATTTTCTATTGATCCAAAATATATTTTAAGAGCTGTCATATGCTGAGGTGAATGAATAGGTATAAGGTACTCCTTCACCTCCCTTCCCTTCACAAATTTCTTCTCCCTACAAAGACCTCGAGTAGAGGTTTTCTTCATTTTCATCATGAAGGAGAAAGAACGACACATCTTAGATCCTTTAAGGCTATAACATTGTATTTTAGTATAATTCGACTTTTTAGATAATGGTGTCACATGTTTACTTTTCAGGACCTAAAGTGAGTCGTAGTTCAAGACAAGCTGTTACATTCTTGCCTGTGATCTGTTTCTAATTTAAAATAATTCCTTACTTTTCCCAAAAGCAAGCTCATCTAGTGTGGAATAAACTAAAAAGGCAAAGAAAATGAAGGTATTTTTAGAAAAATAAGCCAGGAGACTTATGTTCATATGAACCAGTGTTAAAGTTCTTCAGGCTGTATTGAGCCACACTGAGGTGTGACTGATTTTGAACTGTTTACTTTAGCCCTATCAACATGAGGTTCCAGCTGTAGAATATGACATTTGGGGGGAGTTTTTGCATCAAACTCAACAGATTTTTTCCCTGGAGAGCTGCTTAGCTGCCTGCAACTGGTAAAGATGCGGTAATTCCAATAGTGGATTACAGGACAACATAATATTTTATAAATATAATCATGTCTTCATTACAGAAGATAAATAAAGAGGTGTTTGCCAGAACTAAAGAAGGTTCATGTAATGCACGTGCCTGTGTTTTTTCCCGAGCTACAGGTTCTCTCTCTCACCAAAGAGAGGAGGGATCATTCTCCTCTTTTCTTCCCACTCTCCCTCACTTATTTCTTCTTTCCCAGCTTCCAGACTGCAATTCCGTGCCCTTTCATTAACTGCAGCATTTCTATAATCCTTATCTGAGCCATTGAACACTTTAAAAAGGCAGAAAATTATCCAGGTTGAGTTTTATTGCCGTCTTAGTGAGTTCCATTTGTTTTCGGAGGGGTGCAGTGCTGACATGGAAATGCAGAGGGTGGAATAAAGGAACAAGAACTCCCAGTTGAACTCCCTGAGAGTCGTTGAGTTGGTTCAGTGGCTCTTTTGGAGCCCTTGTCTGAATAAAAATACTGCTTGTCCCTGCAAATCTTGTTTATCTTATCTCCGTAAATGATCATGTCTTCAAATGGTGATTGGCATCAACACAACTTTTATCTAACTTGTAAATCATTCCTCTCTAATATATACTAATCAAGATGTACGGTGGTGTTGTCACAAACAAGATAATTTAATTAAATAATCAAATAGGAGAAGTCATCAGTGGAAAATAACAACTTAGCAGTAGAAAATGCACATCATTCCACTTTGTGCAACCCAGGCTCTTTCTGGAAATGAGAGGGGATGCATTGGTTGAAAGTACTTGCAGAAAGATGCAGTGCCAAAGCACACATGGCTTGAATTTGCATTTCTAAGGTATGACTAAAATTAATGGAAGAGGAGATCGTCTGTGTAGTTGGCAAGCAGGAATAGACTCCAAGTGCACAGCAAGTAGAGACCCCAGCAGTTAGAGGGGTGATTGCTTTCCCGTTGCATGTCTTGAAGAGCATGCAAAATAGCATGGGTTTGCATGTTGTGTAAAAGAAAACCTATTTTTTTTCATTGATTGTATGTTTTTTGTGTTTGGGTGGTTTTTTTTCTCATAGTGGAGATTGGTGGTGATAGGAGGTTTTTTCACGTTTTTTGCCTTTTGGCGGAGCTTTTTCCTTTCCATTTTTATGTTGTTTCTATAAATTCATTCTCCACCACCACCACCCCCAACCCCTTTGTTTCCCCTGCCCTACAGGTTTTCTTTTTTTTATTTATTTAAGCATTTTTATGTGGGTTCTTTAGTAGTTCTCTGTCGGACTTGTTTTACTCTGGTTTTGTATTTATTCTGATGATTTTTTTTTTTTTAAATTAATCTAAACTTCTGCCTTTTGTTGCTTCTGGTACTTTCTAGGGGCTTCTGCAGCTAACAGTTTTTTGTATTTAAAGCTCCTGATCTATGTAAAATTTCAACAACCTTTTCAAAACTTAGGCATCCCTTTGCTATTTAATGGGAATGACTGTTGATTTCTCTTCTGGAATCTCACTCTCAAGGAACTGCTACATCGTAAGCAATTGTCACGTCATACGTCTAACACATGTCAAGAGTATCAGNTCATTGATTGTATGTTTTTTGTGTTTGGGTGGTTTTTTTTCTCATAGTGGAGATTGGTGGTGATAGGAGGTTTTTTCACGTTTTTTGCCTTTTGGCGGAGCTTTTTCCTTTCCATTTTTATGTTGTTTCTATAAATTCATTCTCCACCACCACCACCACCACCCACCCCCATCCCCCCTTTGTTTCCCCTGCCCTTCAGGATTTTGGAGGATTTCTTTTTTTTTATTTATTTAAGCATTTTTATGTGGGTTCTTTAGTAGTTCTCTGTCGGACTTGTTTTACTCTGGTTTTGTATTTATTCTGATGATTTTTTTTTTTTTAAATTAATCTAAACTTCTGCCTTTTGTTGCTTCTGGTGCCTTCTAGGGGCTTCTGCAGCTAACAGTTTTTTGTATTTAAAGCTCCTGATCTATGTAAAATTTCAACAACCTTTTCAAAACTTAGGCATCCCTTTGCTATTTAATGGGAATGACTGTTGATTTCTCTTCTGGAATCTCACTCTCAAGGAACTGCTACATCGTAAGCAATTGTCACGTCATACGTCTAACACATGTCAAGAGTATCAGCAAAGGTGATAATTGGTTATCATGGTAATTATTCAACTTTCAGCGGAAAACGTGTTGCATTTAAACGCTGTTTGTAACTGATATTGGTGTACAACACAGTGCCATGGTGACACAACAATGATTTTTTGCTGCTAAAAAATACATACTTTGTTTTGTTCCCAAAATAAGTCCAAATAAAGCTGAAAACCAGACAGATTGCCAGATTTAAACAAAAAAATAAGATATTACAGACCAGCTGCTGAGTTGTTTTATTAACCTGTAGCAACCTTTTCTTAAAGCTAAAACCTTTTTAAAGAAGAAATGCAAATATGTAATATAAATCTGTAGGTATTACTATATAGAGCTAATTTAGGAGGTTGTTCATCAAAATATATTTCTTTCAGATGGTTGTTCTCTATCCTGCAATAACAACTATCATTCTTCACCAAACATCAAAGCAATAAGGCACAGAATACAAGCACCATAGATCAAAGAGGGGGGGAAAAAGTATCTTTTCAAAATAAGCACTTGACAGAAATAATGAATATTTGAACTTGAAGACTGAATTAGAGTATTGAGCAAACTTGATGGCTACTGTCTGGCATTGTTACATGAGATTGGGATTTTGTAGTTGTTTTGAATTCCTGCACTCTTAGCAGCCTCTGTGAGAGTTACCATAAAAATGGCATTCGCCGTCTCTAAAAATTAGCTGATATTACTCACAGATTTTCTTCTCTCATAAAAAGCAACATGAATTCATGAAGGTAGGGGTGAGAAATGACTTGCGCTCTGGGAAAAATTGCAGTTTAAGAGGTAGTGGAAAAACTCAAGACTTCACTTAAAATAAATCAGCATCCTGAGTTTATGGCTCAGAGCAGTGAAAACTTCCCATGATACATTTCATACCTTAGCAAGAGATTTATTTTGCTTTTCGAACAGATTCTTCAGATCTATCTAAAAAGTGCTCACAGGGGAACTTGCACATATGATCAGCTGTGTAAGTTGGATGAATCGGAACAGGCCACATTTCTATGGAATTTTTCTTGTTTGATGTGACCACAAGGAAAAAAAAAATCTATATTTCTAGACTAGATAGATATAAGATATTTAAATTTATCAAACCTGGAATGTCATGGCTGTTGTTCATGCTGGTATTGAATCTGGTGGGCGATGTCAAATGCAATGAGAAGGGCTTCCATAAGTAGAGAAAGGAAGACGAGAGAGAGCACAAACCTGCTGCTGACCGGGGCAGGAGCACGGGCGATACAGAGCATGGGAAAGGCTGAGGTCCTTACTAGTTAAAACAGCCTTCAACAATCCCTGCTGGAAACCACGTGGGATGTCTGGAGGAAAGAAGATGTCCTCTTGGTGGAAGAGGATCATGTCAGGGGATACTTTAGCAAACTGGATATATGTAAGTTCATGGGCCCTGGCGAGACGCATCCATTAAAGCTGATGGAGGTGGCTGATGCCATTGTTATTTGGCCTTAATTCACAGGAGGAATCGGGCATTTCCGGCCTGATAAATTCCTACGCTGAAGTGACTGTTTTGGTGGATGAGGGAAGAGCAGTGGATATTGTCTACTTGGACTTCAGGAAGGCTTTCACCATTGTGTCCAATAACATTTTCATAGCCAACCTATAGAAGTGTGGGCTGGATGAGCAGACTGCAAGGTGGAAGTAAAAAAGGCTGACGGGCCAGAGCCAGGGGGTTGTGATCAGTGACAAGATGTCTTGTTGGAGGCAGTAGCTTGTGGTGAACCTCAGGGGTCAATACTGGTTCCAGTCCTGTTCAACACTTTCATAACTGGTCTGGATGATTGGTTAACTGCTAATTGTTTTCTTTTAGTTTAATCATGATATTGTTGATCTACATTTTGTTTGGACAATACTGCTTTGTGCTAAATTAGCTTTCTGATTCAATGTCTGCCATAAAATCAAGAAAAATATAGCTTATTGTCTTTTGATTCAGGTGTCTTCTGTCATTTATATAGCCTGGGACTGGAAAGCAAATATACCTGACAAACTACTTCCAGATAAGCAAATGCAAAGAAAATCTTTTCTGCTACCTAAAACATCAGAGATTATTTTTAGGCTTTTAAGATTCACTTTTATTTTCAGAAGTATAAGGTTTTCCCTTTTCCCTCTTTCCTCTTTTCCCTTTTCCTTTTCCCTTTCCTTTTTCTTTATTACGTGCTTGTACAGTATTTGTGCTTGAGCTCATAATGAAGTGCTTTTGATCAGCACTAAAAAGGTCTACCGGTTGAGTCCTTAAATGCAAAACTTCTGATGAGAATAAACTTCAAGGTCTCAGAATGCACTTATCAGATCTACTGTATGAATAAATGTCAGGTCCCAGAGTAGATTGCATAAATCTTTTTTGGTTGAGCTCGGTGAGTGCAAAGCTTAATACCCACAGGCTTGCATTCTTTTTGAAGGTGATTATAATTCAGCACCAGCTTTGCATCCTGGATAAAGGTTCCCCTTGAACACAAAGTATGTTACATGCTTGTGTGCTAGTGATCAAAATACCCGGAGGGTTGTCGCTCTTGCAATTCTTAAACCTCCAAAATGATGTTAAAATACTATATCCAATCAACTAAGCTGTAAATTCAATTACTGTAGATTGAAGGCGTAGTTTTACTTCATATGCCAAAACCTAATTTCACTCAGTATTTCTGTTACCAGACTCCACGGTTTAGAATAGCTCAGGTGATTTACTCAAAGTTTATAAATGGTATGTTTTAAGATTCTGTGGCTTTTTTTTTTTAATTGGGTATTGAGGAAAGGATTACTGCAGGATTTTAAAAAAATTCTTCTGTGTTCTAAAGTTGAAACTCCTCTTCTCCCAAATATGAGGAAACCATGTTACAGAGTTACCAGGACTGCCAAGCATGGGAAATTATGGTTTTGAAAACAGAAGGGATTGCCATTCTCATGCACAAATCTTTATACTCTGCTGCTTTTTTGAAAGGACTTTTATTATGATAGCTTATCTGAAGGAGAAAGGTAAAACCGTACCACAGATTTTTTTAAAAAATAACAATTGCCTATTTTAAGAAAAAAACAGGATCAGAGCAATAGATGGATGTATCAGCCAGTTCTAAAATAATTGGAACAAACTCCTAATCTCCCAAGTCCACTGCTATGCTGGCTCTACAGCAGCATTCAGCAATAATTATGGGGAAAACACTGAAATCCTTGTTTAGGTAGTTCTTTCTTGTTTTATGTGTAAAAAACCATAACCGTTCCATGGAGCAAGCTCGGACAACCAGGGCTCCTTTCCACGGAAATAAGACTCTCACTTGCCAGTGGTGTCCTTGGAAATGGGAAGAGATGCCCCACTGGTAAGACGGTAATATCTAAAGAGACACGGGGTAGCAGAACTGTAGGTGCTTGCTGTATCTGAAGTGTCTAAGGAATGAGGTATGGTTTTTATGAACAGCTGTCTTGGCTCTGAATAGCTAAATTCTATCTGAACACCACTTCATTTTCCCAAAATAAAAGGGTTGTCAAGCATTGGAAGAGGCTTCCCAGGGAACCTGTAGGGTCACCGTCCCTGGAGGGATTTAGAAGATGGGTAGGCATGGTGCTGAGGACATGGATTAGAGATGGTTCTGGCAGGGATAGGTTAATAGTTGGACTTGATGATCTTGAAGGTCCCTTCCAACCTCTGTGATTTTATGAAATAATTGTCTTGATCTCTCATTTAGTCCATTAACAAGACCAGAAACTCATTTATTTCCTTATTATCTATACCCCACTATGTTATAACTTCCTCTGTTGTGACTTCAGTTTATGATGAAGCTTAGTCTAAGTTTTATCAACAGGTTTTGAAGAGCCTGTCAAAATGCTAGGGTGAGAAACAGGAGCGATACGCTGTTAAACTGCCTTCCCTTTCGAAACACTTGGCACTTTACATCAGAAAAGCCAGTAGTCTCGTTTATTTATTTTTTTATAAATATTTTTAAAACAGCTCATCCTTTGAGAGTGGCCATCAGTATGTTTTGGGGTTTTTTTTTTTCCCCCAGCTGGAGAGGGTGTCAGTAAAAGGACGCTGTATTTACAGCCAGTGACAAGTTTGTGACTGACTGTAGTCAGCAAGGGGTGCTTAGGAATGCACCAGTCAAACATTTTTCCTCAGAGACTCTGCTTTTCCTTTACAAGGTCCAGCTTCTCCTGCCTTCCTGATCACGTTGATGTCTTGTTTCAGGCTCCCCTGTTTTGAGCAGGTACATTAGACGACATCAGGCTAGCCCCTCCAAGAAAGCTTGTTCCGTACGAATCTCCATGACCTTGTTGCGGATGTGGTTCAGGTGGCGTTTTTGTCTTGTTGTGAGGGGCAAAATTGTAGTTGAACTTGGGGAGCCTGCCAGATTTTTGAGCATGGGTAATGGACTGCTAGTGAGAAAAAGGCAGAGGGGAAGGCAAATGGGAATAAATCCCACTGTTTGTGGCTCCTAAGTCCTTAAAGCATTCAGATTATCATTTGTTTCTTCATTTAATTTTTTTTATAAATAAACGGAGTATTCTGATGTTTTACAAGAATGTCTTCATTCAGGAAGATTCACTGGGGTTTTTTTCCCCCCACATTTTAACTCACACCTTTTTTGACTAGTGTTTGCCCTTACAATAATTGAAGCTAACAATTCAAAGAATAAAATCCTCAGAGCGCATAGCAAGAAAATCCATGCTGATTGACCTGTATTTTACCAAATTAACACAAGTTCACCGTAATCCTTCACCACAATTACCTCATATCTGACCACCTACTTCCTCCAGTTGCTATCTCTGAGAGTTTTTCTGCCTTCTTTAAGCTACTGAATAGCATGCCCCTAATGATATCAGTGATTTCAGCTTATCTCAAAAGACACTGGCCATTTGCATTGAGCATTTAAAAAAAGATCTATCCAGTGATCCTGATGCTTATACTAAGACTGCATTTTTAAATAGGAACCAGAATTACTGGCTGGTTTAATATAAAAATACCAAGAACAGTGTTTCCTTACAATATGAGTGATAATACACATTTCTCAAAATTTATAAATAAATAAGGGAATTCAGCCCATATCAAAACAAAGTGACCTGCCAAAATAAATCACCATAACTGCAAGTACTCATTCATATCTATATTAATTCTTAACATACTGAAATATAATTGTGTTTATTTAAATTAAAACCAACTCAGTACATTCTCCAAGGTTTGATTTTTAAAAATCAGGAAAATTTTAGAGCTGCTGGCAGTTAAGACGCAATGATGGACACTATCAATATGCCTAAGACATGGATTTGAAAATAAGTTGAGAGACGTGCAGATGAAGGTAGTGAAAGTGTTTAGCATTATTTGGTAAGGTTAAAAGGGTAAATAAGATGAATTTCTGAGCAAGAGGGAAGTAAATTTTGCCCCTTCTACTTGATGGCTTGAAAACGATGATCTTGTTTTTGAGAATTAATAGTGAGGGCTGGAGCCCCTCTGCTATGAGGACAGGCTGAGAGAGTTGAAGGGGATCATCCTGGAGAAAAGAAGGCTCTGGGGAGACCTTAGAGCCCCTTCCAGTCCCTAAAGGGGCTCCAGGAGAGATGGGGAGGGAATCTTGATCAGAGAATTGAGAGATAGCATGAGGAATAATGGCTTTAACTGAAAGAAAGGAGATTTAGATTAGATTTCAGGATGAAATTCTTTGCTCTGAGGGTGGTGAGACAGTGACCCAGGTTGCCTAGAGAAGCTGGGGCTGCCCCATCCCTGGATGTGTCAGGCTGGATGGGACTTTGAGCAACCTGGTCTAGTGGGAGGTGTCCCTGCCCAGGGCAGGGGGGGTTGGAATTAGACGATCTTTAAGGTCCCTTTCAACCCAACCCATTCTAGAATTCTCTGATTCTATGATAATATTAAGGACTTAGTAAAAAAACGGTTTGGGACTCAGTCAGACAGCAGTTCTAATAACCATGTGTGTCTGAGGCTACCTACAAGTTGATTTCTCGTGGCAAATTAAAAACATGACTTAACATGGCAGACCTTGTCGGTCTCAAGAACAAAGTCTGCGAAGTGTGATTGTTGGGAACAGTTTCACATGCATCTGTAGCAATACCAAAACAGCAGGCATCAAGGAATGTTCGGTGCAATTAATGTATCAGCCTGAAGGATCCTTCATATGTATCTGTGCTTCTTATTAGCTGACACAGAGCATCCTCACTATAGTCTCTGTGATTACTCTAAGTGATTAATTTCCTCCAGATTCACAGAGTGAGCTCTGCTTCTGAATTAATTGGTGTATCTGTATATATGTGGTGTTTGTCTCTACAAGACTAGTGGTTTTGGTCAAAAATTACAGGAGCCTTTCCCTGATATGAAATGTGCACCTATACCACAGAGGGAACAAGAAAATGCCTGATACAATCTGAAGTGCCCAGTATTGGGGCTTTGGTGAGAGCACAGGCAGCATAAAGTCTGGGGGTAGGGATCCACAGCTGAGAATATTTTATGACTAACCCCAGAATTCCAGTTGACATCATTAACCTTGACACAGTAGCATGATCTCACCACATCCTGTCCTGTCCTATGTCTGGTTTTGAGGTGTGTAAATTTTAATGGCAGTAAAGAATATTTTCCTTTGATAACAGGAGAGGTGGGGGTGGGTGTCTTTTTGCTTCTCCTTTCCAGCATGTAACTAACTTAGGCATTTAATGGGAAATGTGGGGAAAGGCAGAGGAAAGCCTTCTGCGTGTGGCTGGAGGAACATCTACCATGTTGGTGTTTGGCAGACTAAGACCCATCTCCTTCAGATTGTCTATACTTTCTGGTCCTAAAGCATATTGTGTGTTGTGGCTTTGGAATTGTAGGCCTTGAGTCTCTGTGCTGTTTGGAAAAGGTGTGACATTTTCATATATATATACATATATATATATATATATATATCAGTCAAATTGGCAAAACGGAATTTCAGTCCTAATTATTTCCTAATTTCTAATTTCTATGCTGTTTCATGTCTCAAGCTGAAACACTGAATTAGTTGTCAAGATGTTTTGAAATGCATAGTGAAACCTTCCTATTATTCCTTCAATTTGTAAAAATATATAATAATAATACTACTGCAAGATAAATCATCATCATCATCATCACCAGCCCTCCCTCCCCCCAGTTAATGAATGTTCATTGCTTTTTCAGGTTCCAGGATAGTACACTATACATTATACTTCCTACCTTTAGTTAAAGCATAAAATATAAGCAATTTTAATTTAGAAAAGGAGGCACTGGAGGAAGCAAGTGCACTGCAAAGCATATTCTTTTTCAGCCTTCATCTTGCAATATGCTTACTCAGGCTTACTGGGAAAAAATCAACTCCCATTGTAGCCAGTGAGATTTCAACACGCTGAACATCTCTCAGTAGGCAGCAGGACCTCATGAGACCAATCTCATACAGGGAAAAAAAAATCCAAAAATAAGCATGGGCAACATTCAACAAAAGACTCCTACAAAATTCTCAGTAAATTAATCTGGAATACCCAGTGATGGGTTGTAACAAAAATTATGTCCAGCAGGTTTTGAACCACAGCAATTGATTTTGCAAAGGAAATGGAAAGAAGGTCTCCATCTGTGGAAGACACTGTCTATACTGAATACTTCAAAAGAATATAAATACATATTAAGAAAAATATTGCTGGGATTAGGAGGCATATTAATTATATGTGTATATATAGAATTCTGTTTCCTTTATAACTGGGAGATGTGCTGGTATTTAAATAGGAGTAATTTTATTTATCTCTCAGGTGAGATTTTACTCTGGTGAAAAGTTTTATTCATCCTAATCTTTTTGCTGGCCCAGGGCTAAAATATGTGTTATTTGTTTATAAATATTTTATTTTTTTTTTTACTTGTTCAGACAAATATTTTATAACATAATTGACAAGATCTCCCGTATTGTTTTCATATCTCTGCACTACAAAGTGATTAGGAACAAAAGTAAATGCTAGAGATTGCGGGGCCATAATCTTATTACGTCTTCTCTCCTAGCACAGAGAGCATGTATCGATTGTTGCCACATTAGCAACTCTCTAACTCCAAGAACATTAAAGGATTCATTTATATTCTTAAAATTTCATATTCTGTTATATCCAGGCAACAAGCACAGACCCGCTAGATAGTAACTACGGGTAATACAGGAGATTTCAGTCAATAAACAGCAAAATTTTACGCCAGCATAGGATTTTAACCTTCAAGAACCACTCAACCATCCTCAATATGGTTGATTTAGAAGCACGCACGTTTCTTAGATTCCTGCTATACCATGGTCCCCAGGCAAAGATTTCATGGGAGAAAGAAATTTCCTTGGAAGTGGGCAATTAGCTAAAGAAAAAAGAATCAATTTCTTATCACTTGGCCGGAGTCAGAGAAGTTACTGTAATCTCTCATATCTATTTTTCATTTAAGGCTCCAAGTTATTTGCTAAGCATGAAGGGAAGAAAAAAGGAAAGAAACTTAAATCCACAGAGTATCGTACGTCAAAGAGAAAGTTTTCACTTACTGAAAAAACGGGATTAGTACCCTTAAAAAAAGTAATCACACCAAAATGTAACCTATCTACTAAATATAGTATCACTGCTATCTAAATAAAGAATAATATTTACTTTAAACAGCTGAACTGATCACACAGCAGACTGATTTTATTTAAGGAGATGATGGACATGCATTAAATATATTGGGGAAGATAAATTTACTATCGTGTTACATATGTGTGTGTGTGTAAATGTACAGATATATATACATGTAGCAATAAAATACAAATAATTAGAGCCATCAGAACTGTTTTGCTCAGTAACAGAGTTTTGGTACGATTGATTTATAAAGGTGTATATTTAATATATATTTAAGAAAAAATTCTATATTTATATTTCATATGTAAGAAAAACTTAGTCTTCATTTAATCAACAGGCCTTAAATTCTGATTCTGCAGGCTGCAATAACATGGGTAAATTCTTATCCCTGCAAAGAAGTGCATCCAGTAATTTACCATATTGAGGTCATGTCACGTAAATGCTCCGGAGCTACTTTATAAACACGATTTCATAGGACCTGGGTTGGGTTGAAATATAAGAAACACAATAAGCCCTTTTCTATTGTGGTATCATCCTGCATTTAGTTCAATGTGGTTTGATCTAGGTAGTAGAGTATTAATTGTGGAAAAAAAGGGTATGTGCTGTAACCTTTTTATAAACTGTCCTAAACACAGTTATTTTGAGTAATTTTATTACTATAATTATTTCAGGATATTGTTTCAATAATGTAGTCTGCTCAGAATTAGAAGTGTTAAAAGTAGAAGTCAACATAATAACCATTTGTGATATACACTCACACCGACATTAGGCAATTGCACTGAAACGCTTTTATTTTGGGAAAGAATCACAGAGAAAAGAGTTATGTACAGTAAATCACACTGTGGTGAACTGGAAGAGGTATAGTCAGCCAGGTTTGTAAGCATTTCTGTTTAAAATTGTAGTCTAAGGGGTTTTTTACTAAAGAACTCTTTTATAGTAAAGCATTCTCGCACTACAAATTCTCAGATGTCTCTTTCTCAATAGAGATAAATTGTATGTATAATTTGTTGTATTAAGCTCCAGATACTGGGTTTCAATCTAAACGTAAATTATTAATCATACCAAAAGCATTACAGAATTTGCTGCAGTCGTTAGAAATAATATCAAAAAAATGTTAGGGGACAAAACTAAGAAATGCTCTGTAAATGAAAGTATAGAGTACTATTCCTGTATATTTTCACACAGAATTGAGTCTGGAGAAGCATTTGCTAATTTATTATTGGAAAAGCCCTTGCTGGTTTACTCAAGCAAGAAAATTACCCCCAAAGCCCACAAGATTTATAATGCTTAGAAAACAAAAAGGAAAAAAAAAATTGCAACAAAAGAAAAGGGCTATTCAAAACCTAATGAGACATTTTAGGCCTCATTTACATCTCTAACCTGATGCATTTCTTCAAAAGGTTTTTCTTACTAATTTACATACTAAAAGCTTATTCTTCCCTAACCAAAATGATGATGAGATTTCCCCCACTATACTGAAGTTAGCATTACTTTAAAAGCTATTTATAGTCACTTTTAGAAGATGCCTAGCCTATCATTCTTAACTTCACACCTCTATTAGAGCTGATAGTGCAACCTAATCCATTTTTCTTGAAATTTAAAACAGAGGCTTTATGGATCATCACTAGGAAACACTGAAAAGACTTTTTTTTGCTTTTTTTTTTTTTTAATTAAATTTTAGTTGTAAAAGTCCAAGTATGTGGATGAATGTCTTGTGACTGGGAGAGCCTCCTCTGGTTGATAGTGCATGTATGGATTTACAAAAGGCCTTCAACAGATCCCTTCCTCAAAGGCTTTTAGGGAAATGAAGCAATCATGACATAAGGAAGGTCCTTGCATGGGTAACTAATTGGTAGAGAGAAACATGCTGGGCACATGCTCCCTCTAACCAGTAAAGCAACTGGGAAAGCTGTAGCTCCCTTTGTCAGAGGATGCCAGTCTTATGGCCTATTTATGTTCTTGCAAATACACGGTTAAAGGATTGGTTGTCTAGTTCTATTTATAATTTGATTTTGCAACTGCACTTTGACTTTGAATTGAAATTTGAAAAATTTCAATTAAATGAAAGCAGTCACCTGGTGTTTGCAGAAGTGGAATAAATACTGGTGTTTAAATGAAAGATGTAAATGTATATCAGTTTAATCTTCTTAACTGCAGATGCAGTTTTTTACTACGGTTCAAACTTCAGAATATTTTATGTTAGACATTTGGGTTCGAAGCAAGGAAAGGAAATACTGAGTGCACAAGAAATAATTTAAAACATGGAACATTTTATAATATGTAAAGCAGATACCAGATAAGTAGGCATAAAAAGGTTTTTTTGATGAAATTTAGATGTTCTCTAGTACAAAACTATCTTAATTGGCAACAGGTCTCAGTAAGAAAAATCTCCCAGAAAAATTAAAATTTCCCCCATTTCTATAAAAGCAGCATATCTATTATAGATTCCTTACTTCTTCGCACTGAATAACACAAAAGTAACATTTTAATGACCTAAATAGCAAAAAGGTCTTACTTTTAACAAAGTGTAGGTGCAAATAAGAAAGATGAGTGTTATCAAATGTTATGAAATGAGGAAAGTTACAAAATGCCAGCACAGTATAGACCTCAAATTGCTGTCAAGGCATAGCCTTTAGAGAGGAAAGTGCTTTTTAGGATAAATGCTTACCTAAGAATTGTTAAATTTTTTATGCACAGCCCTGAAGCGATAAATCTGTCACCTGAAATTATCTTATGCTTTGTGTGTTTTCACACTTTTGTTAACAGTGAACCGTTAATTGATATGCATGGGAGACACCGAATAAAGTAAGATTTGGGACAACATGCTGCCACTTTATGGATTAAAAACCCACAAGGCTTCCTCCAATAACTGATAATAAGTAACTTTGGCTTTTATGTTAGCTTTTTACATCATGCTTTGAATACATCAAAACTGTCAATCCTGTTGACCAGATTTAGACAAATAAAGCAGAGGAATGGGTATCTGAAAGAATTTTTCCAAAAATAGATGTCTGAGCCGAGGGGAGAGATCCAAATTAATGTCTCAGTTATATGGATGGAGTAAAATTAACTTAACTGTACTATTGAAATTCCTTAGATATTAGAGAATTACAATGAAAAACAGAAGCCACAGAAACCGAGAAATTTTGTGTCTTATTCATTCCTCAGCATTTTTAGGGAGCCCTTGGTTTTGTACAAGTCCAAGAAGTCAAGCAATCCATCAAAGCTTCTAGGGTTACATCTGCCTACTTAAAGAATATCAGAGACACTGAATGCTACATGCTATTTCTGGTTCAAGAAATGCAGTTAAAAGCTCTTCATCTCCTCCAAAAATTATGCACTGTGCAGAATAGAATTCAAGGTTCCGCAGGCCAGCAAAATGGCAAAAATACAAGCTTAAATTTGTAGGCTGGTAACAAAAACAGTAGGGCGGGAACAAAAAAACTCTTTTTTTTTCTTATGCAATAACTACATAAAAATACTACATGTCAGCACCTTTATATTCCCTGTTTTCACCCTCTCCCCAGGGCAATTCCCCTGAATAAAGACAAACCTTTTTCTTCCCAGAACAGACATTAAACAGAAGGGGAGTGCATCCTCCTGAAATAGCACAGTGAAGGGAATAAAAGAAAAAAAAAAAAAAAAAAAAAAAAGGAAAAAAGGACTGTCTTCTTCTTCATTTTTGGGGAAAAAAATAATCTTATAGCCTCAAGTTTTCAAGGATGTTCCCAGAGTGAAGATCCCAAGTTGAAGGAGAAACCTCATTAAATTCCAGTTCCCTGCGATTTTAGGCCTCTAAGAGAAGTTTCAAACAGCCTGTCTTTTCAGTTCCCCCTTATCTAGGTGCTGCAGATACCTGCACAGAGGCTGGGTTTCCCCTACGTGAGCCCCAGCTCAGGCTTTGAATCATATTCTTCTTTATTTTGAAGAACAAAACTTCCCACGTCCCGCATCAGGAGCCTTCATTTCTCATAAGGGGGTCTGCATTCCATTCTACAGGGCAGTTGTCTAAACATTGACTATTACAGTAGTTAACTTTCAGCCTTCTAAGTCCCTTCTAGCTGTTTTGTTGATTGATGGTCACTGTGACAAAATAAGATTTTTCATCACTAGTAGTAATAATCCTGCCTGCTGCAGGAGATTTTCAGAAGTCTTCTGGAGTTTAAGCACACCCCCTGTAGAGGAGCCCCTCTGCTGTGAGGACAGGCTGAGAGAGCTGAGGTGGTTCAGCCTGGAGAAGAGAAGGCTCCAGGGAGACCTTAGAGCTTCTTCCAGTCCCTAAAGGGCTCCAGGAGAGATGGGGATGGACTCTTGATCAGGGAGGGGAGGCATAGCATGAGAGGGGGAATGGTTTGAAACTGAAAGAGGGGAGATTTAGATGAGATATTAAGGAAGAACTTCTTTGGTGTGAGGGTGGTGAGAGGCTGGCCCAGGTTGCCCCGAGAACCTGTGGCTGCCCCATCCCTGGAGGGGTTCAAGGCCAGGCTGGATGGAGCTTTGAGCAACCTGGTCTGGTGGGAGGTGTCTCTGCCCAGGGCAGGGGGGTTGGAACTGGATGGTCTTTATGGTCCCTTCCAACTATTCTATGGTTCTACGATTCTATGATTTCAAAATATTACTAGTTCCAATTCCATGATGGTGACCTTTTGTTATCCCCCTGCTTTACAAACCTCTCTGTCGTAGTTATTTTGAGTCGTACTTCTGTTTCTTTCCTCACCCGACTACAGTTATGTTGGCGCACAGAACTCATGTTATTTTCTGCCCATATGGTCTTGGGGAGTTAATCCATTTCTGGGTTGTTGTACGTCAGCGCTGAGCACTCTCAAATATTTTGTTGTGCATTTCCATCTGGAATTCAACATCTCACCTCCTGCCTTCCTAATATCTTTTTGTAGCAATTTCAGAGAATCCTCAGAGCAGAGGGAAAATTGAAATTGCCCCTTTTTAAATTCTGATTGTTTTGCTTTGCCTCTTTCTGCTGCGTTATCGGCCCAGGCATTTATTTTGTTTGAATTGTATGTGTTGATCTGTGACAAAAATATTTCAAATTTAAAAAAAAATTAGGCCTGAAGCTGCATTTTCCTTTAAAAGTTATTTTTATTATTGACAGGGGTTGGATGATTGAGAGAGGAAAACCCGTATATAGGAATCAATGTTTTTTTCCCAAATATAAACAGTTCTGATTTATAAATAATATATGGTCTTCATTTTCCATTGCATTTTGGCAGTAATAATTTCTTATTTAAACAGTATAATTATTGTAATATTGCAATATCTTAACTATATTTTACTTTGCAATGTGACAGAACCAAGCTGTTCCAATTTCCCATTTAAAGAAATCTGACAGAATTCAGAATTTCCAGATTGCAGTTGTGCTCTTTTCAAGTATTCTGAAAGGCTTTAAAATTCCTCTTCTTTAGATACTTTCTTCTTTTTTTTTTTTTTTTGGCAAAAT